>CADEHL010000812.1:8871197-8892966 GCA_902827135.1 Harpagifer antarcticus
ACCACTTCTTCCCCGTGTCTCACATCCGCCCTCTGGTGCCTGCAGCTCATCTTTGTGTCCACCCCCGCCCTGCTGGTGGCCATGCATGTGGCCTACAGGAAGCGTGGGGACAAGAAGACCATGCTGTCCTCCAACGGCACCGATAAGTTGACGGATATGGACCTGGAGACGCTGAAGAGGAGGCGGCTGCCCATCACAGGCCCTCTGTGGTGGACCTACACCTCCAGCCTGTTTCTTCCGCCTCATCTTCGAGGGCGGCTTCATGTACGCGCTGTACTTCGTCTACGGCGGCTTCCAGATGCCCCGGCTGGTGAAGTGTGAGCAGTGGCCGTGTCCCCAACAAGGTGGACTGCTTCATCTCCAGGCCCACGGAGAAGACCAATCTTCACCATCTTCATGGTGTCCTCGTCGGCCATCTGCATGGTGCTGAACGTGGCCGAGCTGAGCTACCTCATCGCCAAGGGCGCTGATGAGGTGCTCCGCCAGGGGCAAAAAAGGAGACTGGCGTACGCGGACAACATGATGATGGATAATGCCAATGTGCAGACAAGAAGAACGAGATGCTGTTGTCCTCCAGCACAGATTCCACCAGCAACAGATGTTTGAAGGGCGATGGCGGTGTTAGAGAAGAACAGAAAGCATAACTGTAAATCCAAACATCTGTAATGGTCACGGTCCTGTGTCCACAGTTGGGTAGTGAGGCTCTAAAGATGAGCATCCAGAAGGTGGAACAGCTTGTGAAGCAGATTTGAGGGACGGGAAATACCAGAACAGAGATTATTTTAGGTAGACCGCAGCGTATGTAAGCCGACCTCCAACCCCCATGTGTAGGGGAAGTCACTGTATCATGTGCATATTTCCTACATTGTCCTACATATTGACTCTAATGTGCCACTAAAGTCTTCCCTGATGAACAAAAGATCTAAATGAATGATCATGTAACAGTGTCATTTTAAATCTGGTAGGATACCAGTGAGTGTTACTTAAAGAACTACTTCACCAACTAAATTATCATTAGTATATCAACTACTCACCCTGTGTTACCTTCAATTCGTGAAGAACTACAGTAAACCTGGATTTAAAGAACTAAGAAAAATGTGCATCAATGGAAGTAAATGGGGATTTCGTCAACATTGGCAAAGTCTCAGACACCCATTTACAAACTCTGATACAACCCATGCATTATTAACCAAGTCTTCATCCATGTGTGTATTACGTCTAAAACACATGCTTTTTTAATAAATCGTACTTTTTTCAAAACACTTTAAAATACAAGAAGTGAGCCGACGCGGGCTAGACAATTTCTGCAACAGTGTTATTAAATCGTAATGTTTAACCAAAAAATTCATGTTTTTGAGACTTGGATTATACTTCATGCGTTGTATGAGAGATTTTGACTGAAGGTTTGTTCTGGTTTTGCTGTTTTTCAATGCAGCACCCATTTACTTCCATTCATCCAGATTTTCCCAGCGTTTGTTGACTGTGAAAGCATGCAAGAAAATCCCATTTTCTTCAAGATTTGAAGGTTACACAGGGTGATTACTTTATGTACAAATGACCATTTTGTGGGTGAAGTGTTCCTTTTTTAAAGAGCTTGTTTCAGGTAGTATTTTCATAAAAAGATTGGATATGCAGATCATCCACATTATCACAAGTGTCACCCTTACTTTTCACGCAGTGGATGGTTGATAGAGTTGTATGGAAGGTTTTAATTTATTGTTAACAGTTGTGAAGTTGCTTTAATGTTTTGAAGCAGGAGAAGATTGGGTCGACACTGACATCTAGTGGTTCTGAGAGAAACTCCTGAGAGCACAAACACTGTCCTTAAGGAGCTGAAGGAATGTTGAACAAGAGGAAGGAGAACCAATGAAGTGAAGCAAAAAGTGCCTTTGAGATTACATGTTTAGTGTCTAGTTTACACGAGCTGGCCTTATATCTTCCATGTGTTTACAGTAATTGATTAAAGCAGTTTGTATTGAATCAAGTGGACTGTAGCTTGAAGTTTGAAAATTCATAGTTTGAATAACTTTTTAGAGTTTTTGTGTTTTATAATTACAGATAAGTGTGTTGCAACAGGTTAAGATTATGCTGACTTCAATTTAACACGATGAAATCTTACACCACGGCACAGATTTAATGCTGTTCAATCAATCAGAATGTCTTTTGTCTTTTACTTGAAGTGAAAGTGTTTGAAGTGTGTCGTCACATGAGTTAAATAACTTAAACACACTGAAAATGTGTTGCCTATTTTCACAAATGCACACCATGTGATAACATTTTTTTTTTTTTGGCCCTCTGAAGATGTTGTTATTCTCCAAGACTGTATTTCAATTCTAGGATCAACATTTGGGAACTCAACTTCAAAAATTCCTATAAGATTACTTCTAAAGGTAATTTATATTATCATCGGCTTGATTCCTCACCCCAATATTCAAGTTAACATTGAAGCTAATAATCAAACGCTTGAAAAACTTAGTCCGGAAGTTGTCCTGTTCATCCCTGACATTCAGATCCTCCGGTTATATTTTGGATTTGTGTTGTTGCCGCAGTGTGACCCCCAGCTGGCTGTATCAGCTTTCAGCCTGTGCCTTATTTAGCCTCAGCACTAATCACCGATCGGCCTCTTAACGTGACGAACTACGGCCGATCTCAAAGTGAAAAAGTCTTTGTCCTCCCTCCCCATCCAGGAATAGCTGAGTTGGATTAGTCACATCTGTGTTGTGTGGACGAAGAATTGTGGTTAGAAACATTGGATGACGGATATGTGAGACAATTTGGTCAATGTATTCATATTTGTTGACATGTTATGGAGTTACAGCAGGAAGAGTTATGGTGACTTTTGTAAGCGGGAAGGAAAGAAATGCCAAGTCATGCATGATTTCAGACAAAGTATTCTGTATGATTGACAGCAAAGTGTGAGTTAAAATACATGTGTTGTGTGTGTCTGCTCTACATTGACCTTTAACCACTTGCTTTTTGTAACAGCCAAATGACATTTTGATGCAAACATTTACTGTGATAGCAAACGATGACTTTTTAGGGGATGAACCTGATTTTTGCAGTTTTAAGATTATAACATTTTCTATCCAGATGTTTTTACACACTCTGTAGTAGTCTGCTTTAACGGCAAACACACGTACTAATAACAAGACAGTTTGTTCTGAGCACGAAATAAAAAAAATGTTTGTAATTGTGTTTTGTACCTGAGATGTTTTCATCATACTCGCACTTTGATCATTGAATTATTTTAGTAAAAAATATGTATATGTTCAAATTGCCTCATTTAACTGCAGGTGTGTGTGTGTGTGTGTGGGGGGTCTATGGGTGATGCACTAACATTGTATTCTAATCAGAGAATACTGCATTATCCTCACTTTGTCTTTTTTCCACCAAATTTGCTCCATTTTTCAGCCATATCATGTTTTCATGAATCTCTCAAAGTAACGTTTTTTTTTACAAATGTGGTCAATTCAATAGGATTTGATCGATTAATCGTGACTTTATGATTGATTTATAATGCTTTTCCCCTTTTAAATAAGTAATATAATAACATTGTCCTACTTTAAACGCAGCATTGATGATTTCTGTATGTGATTTCTTAAACGTTTGGTAGTGGTTAAGTGTGTGTACCGGGAGACCACATCAAGGTTTTGTAAAAATTGCGGGAAAGTTTTGGAGGCTCATTTCCGGCACCTTTTTGCGCACTTTTCGGGCAGGTTTTTGGGGAGGTTGTCAGGGGCGTGGTGTGTCACCGGACAGGCTGATGACTCTGTGGATTCACTCATGCATGGTCACACAATGTGACAGTCCAGACATGGCTGGAAACGGGAGGCAGCTCCGTTTGACCGAGCCCCATCTCCGACTCCAAGCCGCCTCCAAAAACTAACAACAAAAGGACAACTTTTTCTTTTGCGCAAGTTACCGGACCGGGGACAAAAGAGCGAGACCGGAGACGATTGTGCACGAGAGAGTTTGAGAGGCAGAGTTTGAAGAAGAAGAAAAAAAGAGCCGAGAGGGAAGCGACAGGTTGGGAGGGTCGCTGCAGGTCTACACACTTTCCAACCCAAATGATGGCACCAAAGATGGCAGATGGATTTGCTTTCCCTATCTAAGTATGACATCTCCGATCTAAAGGTATGACGGATCAAAACTGCCATGACAAGAATATCCTGGGCTGAGTGAAGTAAGATCAATTAAGTGTTATCTCATGTTAATTAAGAATGGCTTCGGTTTGACTAAACAATAAGAAGGGACACAAAAGCCTGACAAAGCTTAAAGGGAGTCTGGGCTCTGGCACAGTCTGTATTGTCAGCCTGCTGCTGGTATGGCTTTGTATTTGAACCTGGCTCTGTCTGTGAACATTCACCACCAGCCGGCAGAAATGCCTCAAATACCTGTGAAACTCAGAGAAAATCTGTCAAAGAATGGCACTAATAATTGAGCCATCAGCCAATGGTACATGGCTATCTGGGTTTAAGTGTTCCCTATTATTATACCACTTATTATCCTAAAAAACTATATTTCTATTAAGTATTTCAAAGAAAAAATGTTCCATACTATTTTGAAATTCCTTGAAATCATCTAGAAGCTTTATTAGTGTAATCTTGATAGATTTTGTATCAATTATTTATAGAAATAACAGAACTTCTTCATGTATAGTTTTATATACTCAGTTTTATTTAAACTCAAAGCCCTAAAGAAAGGAAATTAATGTCTGTCCAATGACTAATGTTCTTTCTCTTCCAGGTGTCATACATATTGTGAGCCCTAGTCGATGGATTTATTACCTTTAATTCTAGAATATTTTAGTAAGTTTCTCCTCTGTGTTGAATTTGCTGTATGAATATTACTTGTTCTGTGTTTAAAATATGTAAAGGATAGCAGGCCCTACCTTTCTCCTTGCACATTTATCAAATGTATATTCCATAAGTGGACAGAGAATATATGTGTACCCATAAAGACTAACTTGGTTTACCAAAAACTGAAAATGTTGTTGTACAAACTTAATTTACTTAGTATAACATCTTTGACATTATATTTCAGATGTAGTGCAAAAAAAGGTGTTAATTAGTAGATTAATAATTGTTTAATTTATAGTTATAGTTATATTATAGTATATTAATAGTTATTAATCTGGCAAAATGTTCTAGAATCAGCTATTAAAATGCTTATTTTCTCTTTTTTATGAATTTATTTGAGACTGTTCTAACAATTGAAGCTATTTAAAGACATTAACTTGGATTTGTATGAGACTTTAAAGACTGAGTTATTGAATTAACCAAAAAAACGATTTGAAGATGAATTGGTATTGACCAATGCAAATCTTTTTAATTTACAATATCCACATTTGGTGTTTTTAAAAACTTAAAAACTGCTTATTTCTCAAAGCAGAATCTGTCATACACTATCTTATCTTTATATTTCGTAATTACAGTAAAGTATTTCTATTTGATCCCTGTGGCTTTAGTGTTACAGTCGACAGGCAGCGAGAGGAAGGGAGGGGGTGCGTGTGGGTGTGTGTGTGTGTGTGTGTGTGTGTGTGTGTGTGTGTGTGTGTGTGTGTGTGTGTGTGGTGTGTGTGTGTGTGTGTGTGTGTGTGTGTGTGGGTGTGTGGATGTGTGTGCATGTGCCACACCAGAGCCCCATCGTTGCTAAATGCTGTTTTCGAACATGATAATGTTGATCTCAGCACATGCCTGCTGAGCAGTGGAGCGAGCAGAGAGAGAGAGAGAGAGAGAGGACGAGAGAGAGAGAGAGACTAGAGAGAGAGACGAGAGAGGAGCAGAGAGAGAGAGACGAGAGATGGAGAGAGAGAGCGGAGATGAGACGAGACGAGATATCGAGAGAGAGAGCGCGGCGCGAGCAGGATGAGAGAGTGAGAGAGAGAGAGAAGGAGAGTAAAACCAGGGTTTCGGTCAAACAGCTGGCCTATACAGTAAAAGAGCTGCCAAAAGTGTCTGTGTGTGAATGCTGTGTTTAGATTTGTTATCGATATCCGATGCCTACGCAGCAGTTTTTCTATAAAGACCTTGTTCTGCTAAGCGTTTTATGAAAAAGAGAAATATGTTGGAGTTTATTCGTCACCTCCACCGTCCTCCATGTGTCTATGTGTGTGTCCACATGTGTAGATCGGGGGTAAGGCCTTGATGATTAATATCTAGGTGAACTTTGAGAGTAGATTCACACACATGTCCTTTAACTTTGTTTCTTCTTTTCCAATCCTTCCCATTCTCTTTGACCTCCAGCCTGTACTTTCTCCATAGGCTAGAAATCGTGAAGCATGGGCGACTGGAGCTTTCTGGGGCGGCTGCTGGAGAACGCTCAGGAGCACTCGACGGTCATCGGCAAAGTCTGGCTGACCGTCCTCTTCATCTTCAGGATCCTGGTGCTGGGGGCCGCGGCCGAGGAGGTGTGGGGCGACGAGCAGTCCGACTTCACCTGCAACACGCAGCAGCCCGGCTGCGAGAACGTCTGCTACGACGAGGCCTTCCCCATCTCGCACATCCGCTTCTGGGTGCTGCAGATCATCTTCGTGTCCACGCCGACCCTCATCTACCTGGGCCATGTGCTGCACATCGTCCGCATGGAGGAGAAGCGGAAAGAGAAGGAGGACGAGTCGCACAAAGTACACCGGTTTCAGGAGGAGAAAGAACTCCTTTATAGAAACGGAGGAGGGGGAGGTGGCGGCGGCAAGAAGGAGAAGCGGCCGATCAGGGACGAGCACGGAAAAATCCGTATCAGAGGCGCGTTGCTGCGTACTTATGTGTTCAACATTATTTTCAAGACCCTGTTTGAAGTGGGATTCATTTTGGGCCAGTATTTCCTCTATGGCTTCCAGCTGAGGCCCCTGTACAAGTGTGCGCGTTGGCCCTGCCCCAACACCGTGGACTGCTTCATATCCAGGCCCACGGAAAAGACTATTTTTATTATATTTATGCTTGTGGTGGCTTGCGTGTCTCTTTTGCTGAATTTGTTAGAGATCTATCACCTTGGATGGAAGAAAGTTAAACAGGGCATGAGGAAAGAGTCAGCCCCCGACCGAAAGTCGCTGCGCAGCGTCAACATCGCCGAGCCCAAGTGTTTGCCCTCGGCCTCCAGAACTGCCCCCTCCAGCCTCAGCTACCCCCCCAACTACACGGATGTGACGGGGGGCAGCGGTGCCTTCTTGGGTCCGGCGGCCGTGCCCTCAGCGGAGGAGTTAAAGATGGAGGAGCTCCAGCAGGAGGAGCCCTCCCCCTCCTCCCACTACTACATCAGCAACAACAACAACCACAGGCTGGCCGCGCAGCAGAACTGGGCCAACCTGGCCACCGAGCAGCAGACTCTGGAGATGAAGGCCACGTCCCCCTCCCCATCCCCATCCTCCTCTTCCTCTTCCTCCACTGACAAGGAGCAGCAGCAGAGTGTGGACGCAGTTCTGCTTCCTCCAGCCAGCAACACCACCAGTAACACCACCAGTAAATCCAACATCCACAACTCCACCGCCGCCTCCTCCTCCAGCATTAGCCAGGGCACGGTGTCCAACGCTGGCAGCTGGAGCGGGGGGGGGAGGAGTGATCAGGAGGAGGGGTCCGTCACCACCACCACTGTGGAGATGCACGAGCCCCCAGTGATGGTCACAGACCCCCGGCGGCTCAGTCGGGCGAGCAAGAGCAGCAGCATCCGGGCTCGGCCGAGCGACCTGGCCATCTAAACCTCCTCCTCCCTTTCATGTCCCTGAAACCCTCCTTTTCCTCCAAACCCCTAAAATACAGTGATTCTCAGAGATACAAATCCCACACCTGCAAAGAAAAACCAAAAGAAGGCGAGGTGACAGAAGACAGGGAAGCAGAGAAAAGGTTTAATGTGAAATGACTTGACCAGCAGCAGCAGCAGTCGTTGATTTAGTGCAATCGGTGAGTTGCAGAGTAGGTTTTTTTTTTTTGGATTGTCTTAATTTATGCACATTAAATGTGACCATGCAGTGCTTATGAAGTCAGACGGCTCAGCTCACAGGGATTGGTGGAGCGAAAGACATTGTGATGTCATAGTTTTGCATCAAAATCGACACATCTCACCAACGTGTTTGGCTTGGGGGGGGGGGGGGGAGATCTCATGGAGTTTCTCTATTTCCTTTCTTTTTTGTTGAGCCCAAAGGACTACAAATGAAAATGATAATTTGTCCAAAAAAATGACTGGATATTTTTATTCTATCTGGAGGAGGCACAGGTCGCTGGCATTGTTGTACAGATAAGTTATTCCATGTGTCGCCAGACAATTTGCTTATAAAGCTTGTTCTTCATTTCCCTCTGGTTTCACAGTTTCATCTGCAGCAGACTGCCTGGTCCCGCGTTTGTCTTTGACCTAGAAGGTCTTTTGCCCACGCACGAAGAAATATCATCTGCAAACATTACATGTGTTGTGTTCCCTGTGCATGCCAGCATGTGTAGCCCTACAACTTACCGATTCACCGAGAGATCCTCATGGCAACGCTGGCTAGCTTGGTTTACCCATGATCCACTGCAGAGACGATACATATTTAATTGAGATTAAATGGATAGCAATGGACTGATGTGATATTCCCAGAGTCCTCAGTGTGGACAGGATATGGGTCAAACCTGCTGGTAAAGTAATCCCTTTGATTCCCAGAATGCACCTGGGTAACTACAAGCACGACATTCTCAATAACATAGACATCGAAACGTTTCCACATTGCTGTTAGTTTACAAAAGCCTTCCTCTGTCAGCGTTGCCTTCAGGCACATGTCTAAAAGACTAAATCTCTCTACTAACTGCACAAAGAGATGTTGCCTTCAAACTATCTTTAAGATATTATACAACTGCATGGCAGCCATTATCTAATATAAAGAAAAACAATATTGTCCTTATTCCTTCAGACAAAAGACTTCAAACTAACATTTTAACGTTCCCCCCTTTTAATCATCACACCAAAATATTAAGAGCAAGTTTGGGGGTTTAACAATTTTCACCGTCACTCATTTCATCATTGGTTTTACTCTGAAAAGTGCTATTTTTATTTATTTAATATTACTCGGAAATTGCATACTTGTTGTAGTCAGAAATACAAACGCAGTCGACCTTAACGGCTTCTATTTTGTTGTGTTCATCTTAATTCAGAGATCTTTAGAAACCCACAGCTTGAGCAGCAGTCGTGTCTCTGTCACTGTGCTGTCACTCCCAAAAAACAGACACCTTAACTCACTGTTTCACCCTGTGAGTCACCTCTTGGTCAACATTTAAAGTAAAAAGTCAATTCCTCGGGCATTTTGCATTCACAAAGCAAAACAAAGCGATTAAGTATTAAGATGTTTGTGCATTTTATGAAAAAACATTTTTCCTGAAGTTAATGTGCAGGTTAATACACTGGAGAAAGAGCAAAGTGGTACCAGCTGTTTAATTTGTATTATTTTTGGGGACGGGGGTTACAAAAAGATGGTACGATATGGTGTAAGAGTATCTGTACTAGGGATGCCAGAAACTGACCATGATCAAAATCGAAAATCGGACAGCCCTGGCGAATAATAATCGATTATTATTCGCCAGGGCTGTCCGATTTCCCCCCCAGTGGCGGTTCTAGACCAATTTGACTGGGGGGGCCAGTTAGTTTCTGAGGGGGGCACAATAAATGCAGGACGAAAAAGAGAACTAGACAGTATGAAGTAATTGCGCATAAGAAAACAATGCAATACAGTTATTGGTATTTGTTTCAGTACACTTATTTATTTCAGATATATCTTATAGTTATTACTGTTAGCTTCAGCTTAAGTTATGGTACAATTTTTGCACTAACACCATATCATATTTATATAAAAATAAAGGCAATGAACAGTTACATCTCTACTTTACATCTACAATTACACGGATACAATAGTTTAACTCACCTTCAATTATCGTGGTAGTCTCTCGAAACGTAGGTTTCAATCAGTCTTTCTTGGATGCAACAGCCTCTGATGATCAGAGATGAAAAGTGTTTGTTTTTCTCGAGCTTCAGCCGGACAGTGAAAGTGAGTGCCCCGCTCTAATGGGTCCCGAGTGCACCACTCTAATGGGTCCGACTAGAATGACGAATAATGTTAGTTCCGTCTATTCCGTCATTCAATAAATCGTGTAATAAGTCATACATTTTTCATTTTTTTCACTTTTCAATTTTAGGGGGGCCACAGGGGGGGTCAGATGTCACTGCCCCCCCCTAGAACCGCCCCTGCCCCCGCGGGAGAGAAAAAAAGGGCTGCTGTTAACGTCGGTCTGTACAACGGAATTGTGCCAAATATAGCCAACCGGCTGCGGAGGGAGACCCCCCCCCCCCCCTTCACTGGAGAACTGCGCTAAAACAGCTGATCACAACGTTCACAATCCGTGGTCACGAAGTACTCCACTTACATTTGACTTCATTTGCACTTGTCAGTTTGAAGTAGTTCCACGAGGAACTCTTCTTTCCTTTGTTCATCTTTAGTTGTGTTCTCACTCCAATAAATCAATCGCACGTGTGACGGAGAGGGGGGGGGGGGGGGGTCGGTGTGTAGCAGCGCAGCGCAGGCTGCGCAGAGTGCAGCAGTCTGCACTCTGCGCAGCCTGCGCTGCTGGCTTCCTCCAAGTTTACAGTAAAACAAACTGGTGGTGTGACCAATGGCCATTTACAATTATTAATACTATTATTAGCATTAGTCTATATTTTGGGTGAAACTAAGCCAGGAAAAAAACAAAACATAAATAATAATAAAAACATATATAAATAAAATCGAATTTTAAAAATATTTTTCGATTATGGAGACTGTAACGAATAATCGCTGGCATCCCTAATCTGTACCCATATCGGTATAATGTCTCATTTTGCTGAAATGACACAGCGCATGAGTAAAAGCAGCCTTTCCAAATCCATGTTTCTTGTTCAAAATGACAACAAAAAACTGTTATCTGCATTTGTTTTTGATCCCTAAAGTTTACATTTTGGTAGTTGATAAAGATTTGCACATTTAGGAAAAGAAAAATTGCTGTTCTACGATGCTGATATTGGTAGTAGTAGTATAGAGAGAGAGAGAAAGAGAAAGAAAGGGCGTGAGAGAGAGTGTGACGATAAAACTGCCAATCTCCATGATCCCCAAAGGAAAACATTTCTTAAAACAAAGTGGCTCCTCACAGAGAAGGCAGTATTAACAAAAACACTTATTCATCTCAAACTCAGATCAGTCTGAAGTTAACAAATTAGAACTACATTGGGAGAGAGAGAATAAACAGAGGGGTGTTTTTCTGTGTTCACGCAGTTTGTTCTCACAGACGGGACTCCTGACTGGATGTTGTGTTCAAGGCCCGTCGTTCCCCGTGACTCCTGGGAAACTCTCTCCTCTTACGTTTCATGCCGAGCGAGATTTCTGCGGCTCGTCAGGAGGAAACCATCTCACAGCAACCTGTCTCAATGCTGTCTTAAACAAGAGAAGTGCCTTGTGTATGAATGATTCTTTTGTAAGAACAAGTTGATGTAAATGTTCATTTACCTCAAATGTTTACAAAACTGTTACTAAATAAACACATTTTTTGTACCATAATTGTTGTTCTCGTTTTTATTAAAATGTCCCATCATTATCGATCCTACAGAGAAAGATGCTGAGTTGTAGACTTGACTAAACACTATCTAGTTTTAAGGTTCAATCGGATAAAATTCAAATGGTAATAAGTTCATCGTAATTGTAATTGAGGCCTCAACTAAAAAAAAGTACATGCTTGCTTTTTATACTTAAATTACATTTTTTACATTAATGTGTTAGTACTAATTCCCAAGAGGCAAAGATTATAGATGAAACCAATTTACAACTATTAAAAAATATATAAATATTTACTTAAAAAAACAACATCATTATTGCCTTCAAAATGAAAGGATCTGTTGATAACAATGATAATGAAATAAATCATCTTACATTATAATAAAATGTCCTAATAATTTTAAATTGTGTGTGAAGTGAACTAACACGTTCTAAGGACTTTTGAGGTTGTGACTTTACCTGAAACTTTGAGCAAAAGAGGCCCAACTTTTTGTCTTTGAGGTCTTTTGTCTCGTAACAGAGCAGTCAGTTAAAGATGGGCTGTGTTTTTGAACATACGTTTCTCTCAATGCACTGAGTCTCTGAGGCTTCTCGTTCAGATTCGAGGGTGAAGTCTCTTCCAGATGTTTCCTCTATCGTCAGGATTTCTACCCGCCCTCCAGCTACCAGTTCTCTGGAGGGAGAAACACGGTTATTACTCACAGGACAAAACCTTTCGTATAAGAAATACAAAGTAAAAATGTCACATCCTCAGTCTTCACAGGCAGCTGATATCAGCTGAGCGAAAACCCCCGCCTCAAGATAAAACTATGTACCCACGAGAATATAATAACACTCTATAAGAAAGGGAAACCCCCAAAAAGTATAAAAAGGGCATCTTTAAGAAAATTCATTTCAAAATTGTCTTTTATTTTCCTCCTGTCTGCTCTTCAGCTCAGGTCTATATAAATGATGAAGTGATGTTCGGCCCACATTAACATCAGGAGGGTTTCTTTGGCATCACTCTCTGTGTAGACTCCTTGACCTCTGACCCCCACAATGTGAAGCTGAGCCAAAGGGCCATTCTCACTTCTCTTATTTTTCATTTCTTCGCTCCTCGGTCTCGGTCTCACCGGAAGTTGATTTGTCTGCGCCATCTTGAGTAGCGTCCCAATGGCCTTATTTTTGCCGGAGGAGCGAGGAGCGATAATGGAGGAGCGATAACCGAGGAACCATCAGACCATCCTCCGATGAAATCCTCAGACACTCGCCCAGCCCCCTACTGTGTATCGCTCACTGAGCAAAGTGAAGAAAATACATGAACCTCACGGGAGTCACTCCTCAGTTTATACCATGTTTTGTTTCAATTCATGTTTCATTTAGTTACAAATATGTGATATATCTGAACAGCAAAGTGGTCAAAAATCATTTTATTCATTTTTTGGAAACATTTTCATGATCGCTTTTTTCGTTTTACATTTTCATTTATTGTCATTTCCAATGAATGTTAATCTAACTGGGTTTTGATAGATAACATTTCTCTTTTTCTTCTCTCAATTATTTTATTTCTATTGTGGACTCTAATCAATATTAATCAAACTATTGTTCGTTTATACATTTTAAGAATGGCGTTTATCTTTTTTGAGAATTAGTTCTTATTTTATTTTTATTTATTGGGGTCTACAACAGATGATGTTTGTGTCAGTAAATGTGTACTAACAGAGGCGGGGGTGTGTGTGAAAATAACGGGAACAGAGCTGCTGTCAGACGATCAGCTGTGCAGCGTCATCACACACGGACGTCGCTTCACGTGACGCTCCGGAGGAAAGGACGTCCCATTGCTCTTAAAACTAATTTCCCTGCTTCTCGTGGTTTCCTTGCGTCTCTCCATGCTTCCCTGGTGGGAGGGACTAGACGCAGGGAAACGACGCAAGTGAGGGACGCAAGGAATCAATTTAACCGAAGTGAGAAGGACCCAAAGACACCAGGCCCACTTCAATAATCACATCCAGGAATAATTAAAATGAGACGGACATGTCAATCTCGCACCTGAGAGTGAAACATCTCTCACAAACTCACCCTCTAAAGAGCGGAGATAATTAACAACACAGTGATTGATACATGAGAGGGGGTGCGAAATGAACAGCTGCTGGGAAACCTTTTGAACGTTGGGCAAAGCATCAACACAGCTACAGATATAAAAACACACTCGTGATACGTGGAGAGAATAAGTGGACTTACTGAAAGATAAAGTATACTTTAAGGGTTCTTTCGGTCATCATAAACAGATTGTCATATCCACAATAGCTCTAGTTAGTTGTCCCAAGCTCAAACAACAGTGCAACATACAATATGCTTAAGACGCAAAAAATAGTAGGCTACAAGTGAAATGCAGACATACATAAACTATGTACATTTGCAAAGAATAAGAACTTAATGTAAAGTGAAATACTGTAGAGTGGAAGGAATCAAAGTTAAAAAATACACCTGTTTGTGATATGGGTTTCACCTCAGCCTAATATTAGTTATATTATTTTAATAGCCAGTACTATAAGCAACATTTTGTTACTTGACACTAAGAGTACTCAGATCATGAAGTGGTCTAGCAGACTGATTGGTGAGCCACAGCTAAACCTGGAGACCCTCATAACCCTCAGGCAGTTACAGCAGTGATCCAGCTCTATATGAATGATGACTCCCACCCTCTGCACTCAGAAGTTAAGCTTCTTCCTTCAGGAGGTGAGATGTCCCAAAGTGTAGAACAAGGCGGTATAAAAACAGCTTTTTACCGGCAGCTATCGCACAAAGGATTAACTCGTAGCAGGATCACACGGATGTTTATTTATTTATCAACTTCCTTCGCCCATGTTTGTACTAGTGTTTTTATGTAATGGGGCATCGTAAATAAAGTACTTTTATGATAGATTTGTCGGTTGTCTGTGTTGTTTGGAGAATGTGTGTCAGGATGGATCCCTTGCCTTTTTATCTGCAAACTAAATCTACCTCCTGGAGCAGGCATCTCACATGGGTAGAGTACGCCCACAACACGCTCCCCACGGCCCCTACTGGGTTGACTCCCTTCCAGGCTGCCTATGGGTATCAACCTCCTACCTTCCCGGATCTCGAGGCCTGGTTCGGCGTGGTCACCGGATCTGGTTTGCTACCCGCAGGGCTCTTCTAAGGAGTGGGGAACGCATGAAGGTGGCGGAAGATCGGAAGCGTCGGCCAGCTCCAGAGTACAGGCCCGGCCAGAGGGTCTGGCTCTCTACCAGGGATCTTCCCCTTCATGTGGTGTCACGAAAATTGGCACCTAGGTTCGTAGGCCCATTCCCAGTGACCAAAGTAATAAACCCTGTCTCTGTCCGCCTTCGTCTCCCCAGGTCTCTGAGGGTTCATCCCACTTTCCATGTGGGACGGTAAAGGAAAGCCCCATGGTTCCCGCAGCCAAACCCCCTCCACCCCCCCGAATGATCGACGGCGGCCTGGTCTATACGGTCAAGCGCCTGTTGGCGGTCCGGAACAGAGGCAAAGGGAGACAGTTCCTGGTTGACTGGGAGGGTTATGGACCAGAGGAACGCTCCTGGATCCCATCAAGAGTTGTCGAGGATCAAACTCTCATTAATGACTTTTTTCGCCAGCTCCCTCAAGTTCCTGGGCCGTCAGGAGTCGGCCCTAGAGGGGGGAGTACTGTCATCTCTCACAAATGATGTTAGTTTAGTTAAGTGTTTTTGTCTTTGTCTAGTGATTTTCCCCTTTAATTTTGAATAGTAACCTTTCCTCTCGTTTCAGATACTCTGACCTCCCTTCCTTGAGTGTCTCCCACTCCTGTGATTGTCGACCACGCCCCTGATTGTTTCCACCTGTTCCCCATTACCTGGTGTATTTATTGTCCCCGTCTCCCTTTGTCCTGTGCCAGTTCGTTAAGCTTCTTGTGACAGTCTACCAGCGTATCATGCCAGAAAGAATCCCAAGCAGAGCTTTGAGCCACGTCTTGTCTAAGTATTCATATATTCATGCTCCTTTTTCCTCATTGAAGTGATTTTGTTTTGATACTGTTTTTTCCTCATTAGGAGTGATTTCGTTGTTGTTTACCACTGTCGTTGAGCTTTGGTTTGAATAAAACCTTTTTTTGTTAAAAACCTGTGTGAGTTGTGCATTTGAGTTCCAACCCGTTTGTTCAGTCGTAACACAAACACAATCTCCTAAACTTGCTGCTCTATTTAAGCTGCCAGATCTGTCTGCCTCGCTAATGCTGCTGCTCGGTCACATTGCTGATGCGTTCACGTGCTGCTTGCCTGCCCCACCACCACCCCAGCTTCCACCTGTAGGCTCGGGGGATAGTTATCTAATCATCACTCAATGTTCTTTGTAAATCTGTGGAGTGATGAGGCCCGAGCCTAGACGCCAAACTCAAACTATATGCTGCTTCTAATAAACATATAAGAACACGTGAGTTGTCTGACTGAACTCAAAAAGTTGCATGTTATTGTCCATTTCTAAATAAAACTATTTAACACCGCTGTCGTAGGGCGTCCCTGCTCACTCTCTTTATAAGCTAAGGGGTAAACATGGGGAACAACACCTCTTGATTGGGTTTTAAACTGAATGTGTTGTAAGTCTTCATTCTTCACTGTGAAAAAAGGGCTGAGCATTAGGATCTGGAATATGTGGCATGCAGTCTGACAGCAGCAGGCTTCATGAGTGCTGGCTCTTGGTTGCAGAGTGATGGGAGAAGATAGTGGATCTGATAGTGGATCTGCTGGTAGACTGACGGAGGCCCCCGCCCGTCACTCACTCACCAAATAGGGCCAAACAGGCTTAATGCTTTTCAGGGACACTGCAGAACTTCTTTGATTCATAACTTCAGAATCCTTTTTAAATAAAAGCCATTTGAACCTGATGTGGTGAGGTCAGAAAGGTCAAAGGTCAAACAGTGGTGCAGACCTACCCCCGATAGTGAACACGGGTCAATACATATGAGTTATTCCGATCCAAATATACTACCAACTACACATTTCTCCGTAGATTTTATAGATTGTTCATAGCTCAATTTTTTATGTATGTTGCATTTTTCAGAAGGGCCTGGGATTCAAGATTTCCAAAACTCTTAAGTCTTTGATTCTTGAATCTCATTGAAACATTTAAAAATAAATTGTCTATATAAACCTTTGTGTGAACCCCCATAAACACAATCACAATACTTTATTTATCATGGGGAACATGTGGTTGCTCCCTTTTAGAATGAAATAAGATCAAGGGGACATTACAATGTTTGTTTTTGGTGATTTTTACCCATTTTATACTTGTGGCCCCTATGAAGCCCCTCTTGGCCCCGTGGTGGAGAACACAGGAAGAGAGTCGTCTCTCGTCTGCAGCCCCGGGCCGACAGCGGGTTATTTTTAGCCCTTAATCACCTCACAAATTCACACTCAGCCCACAGCACAAATACCTCAGGCCCTCCTCATGTATTTCAGGAGTGTGATGAATTTGTTTCTGAGGCCGGGCCGCGGCTCATGGAAAGAAGTCGGTTTGTTTCACAGAAACCTTTCTGGTTTGGTAGGCGGCTGTCAAAACCTCTGACGGCATTCTTTACAGTTTAGATCAGGGGGGTCAAACTCAAATACACAGTGGGCCAAAATAAAAAAAATGGGTGCTAGTCGAGGGCCGGACTGGTTCAATGTTTATTGCAGAACTTATTGAAATGAACTTATTGCACATATTAAACCTGGAACCAACAAAGCTTAAATTATTGCCTATAAAAACAACATTAAACATTAAATAATCAGTTGCATTCATTTCTTACGGCTCTATCTGCAGATTTTACAGAGTCATTTCTTATGATTGCATTTCTCCACAGGCCAACAACAGCTTCAAGGAAACTATTCCCCTCAAAGAGAAACCAAACATGCCCTGATGTCGTGAGAGAGAAAGTGCAGAAGGAAACATCCATTGAACTCAGTGTGCTGCTCTGTGATGCTAGTTCAGATACTTGGCATCTCATCTTGGGGGCAGGTTCATCAATGTTTGGGCTCAGGCTCTGAGCTGAGGAGACCCTCAGGATTGAGTGAAGGTGTGCGTGCAATATACCGGCGGGCCAGATCTAATAGTAATTAGAAATTAAATCCACCAAGGGCCTGATTTGGCCCCCGGGCCTTGAGTTTGACACATGTGGTTTAGATCATGCAGCCTCAAAGTTATTTAACAAAATGCATTTAAAAAGTCTGAAATTTCAATAAGACTTTGAATGCATTTTTTAAATCATCCCTAACAAAAGGTGATTTACTGTAAAAAAAAAAGAAAATAGAATAAAAATAACTTAAATTTACATTTTCAGGGAGTGCTTACTTTTTTTTAGACACACTTTTATGAAATGTATGTATTTATTTAACTGTTATGTATTTTTTATATTATTTTCCCCTCATTTTGATCTTGACATATGCCTGTCTTTACACAGCTAGAAGTTTATTTTCAAGAATCATTACATCCCATACTTACTTAAGTACAAACTTAAAATGACCAGTCAATAATACCTCCTTTAAAGAGGGAGAATACGCTGCAAATAGTTTGCTCACAATAATAATGAAAGAATAAATCATAAAGCGTTGCCACAGCCACGCTCTCAACACCATTACACTGTCATGTGTATAGAAGTAATAACAGCAGAGAGGTGATGTAGGACTCAACAGGCGCTTGTTACGTACCGTTAAATAATTCATAATAATAAATAACATTTTAAAGAAACAATGTTTAGTTCACAAACTGGTCAGTAAGAGAATAAAGACCATCAGAAATCTCAGACGCGAATCAAAAAAAGAATTCAATTGTGGATAGTGAGGTGGGCTGAAGATCGGAAGGTTGTGAGTTCAAATCCAGCCAGGAACACCACCACTAGTGTGCCCTTGAGTAAGGCACTTAGTCCTTAGTTACTCCAGGGAGAATGTCCCTGTAATTGGTCATTGTAAGTCGCTTTGGATAAAAGCGTCAGCTAAATGAAATGTAATGTAATTGTTATGAAATAACTTTTACCGGCACTGTTACCTTTATTCTAGTATTTTAAAAGTCTATTCACTTAGCTATATGTTGACATATAATATGTCATGATGATTTTAATGTTTTTATTAAGCACTTTAAAATGAAATGTGCTCTATAGATAAATTGCCACCATACATTTGTTAAAAGTCCATTTAAATACGGTATGTAACCTTTCACTATTTATCTTTTACTTATTTAATTACCTATTTTGAGGAGGGAAAATTGTTGTTTGGAATGTTGTATTAAAAAATAAGCAAATAAATGTAGTGTCACAGGACAAAGAAACCCATTTTTGTTTGACTGACTTGACAAAAGAAACGAACAAATTCTTAATAAGTCAAATAAAATCTCCTCTTGTCGATTAATTCATCTGTTGGATTTAAAGAGGGCCTCCTCCCATACTACTCATGATGTAATGTTGCAGCATTAGTACAGTGTGGGGGGGGGGGGGGGCTTGTTTTGATTGTCCATAGATACAGGAGGAGGCAGCTCTGCAGGGACACCTACAGGTGTGGTGAGGGAAAGGACCCAGTGCCCACAATGCACCTGGCTGACACCTGCATGTACAGTCATCATGACTCTAAAAATGCTTCAAACGGAAACAATGTGAGGTTAAAATGAATGTTTTCACCGGTCTCTTTGGGGGGTTAACGATAGGACACACACACATTGACACTAATGTGAAAAGTGACAGCCTCTCCTCACTCGGCTCTAAACCTCAGTGACCTTACGTGATCCGAGCTCACTCGTCACCACAGAGCTGCACTTTAAAACCTCTTTCAGTTAGCATACTTCTCATGTTTCTCATTCCTTTCATGTGAACAGAGGTGATTAGGTCAAACTACATTTTGGCAGCTGAGGTGTTTTTATTTATTGCTGTGGTAATAGATTTAATGGCTCAGGGAAACCCCAAAGCTTTTTACCGTAATGCTCACAGATTTCTTAAGGAGTAAAGCCGGAGATGCAGTGAAGGGGAAGAAGGAAATGTTTTTCACTTTTTTTTAATGTGAAAAACATAAAAGTGATGTCTGTTTATTTATCCTTCAGTGTTTTAAAGGCCACAGCTACTGTTTATATCACCAAATAAACCTGCAGCGCATTTAAGACATTTTAATTGCTAGGGCAGATCTCTCAGGTCTTCAGGGACTGGTCAGCTTTCTGTCCCCAGAGTCAGAACTAAACATGGTAAAGCAGCGTTCAGTTATTATGCTCCAAACATCTGGAACAAACTCCCAGAAACCTGCAGGTCCGCTGCAACTCTGATTACTTTGAAATCCAGGCTGAAGACTTTTCTTTTTGTCGCTGCTTTTAATTGAACTATTCATATCTTAAACTGCACTGTAACTTTTATTTTATTAGCTTTTCTTTTTAATGACTGATTTTAAATGCCATTTTCTTAATGTCTTTCAATTTTTGTAAAGCACTTTGAATTGCCTTGTGTTGAAAAGTGCTATATAAATAAACTTGCCTTGCCTTGCCTAGGGCCAGTGTGTGTGTGTGTGTGTGTGTGTGTGTGTGTGTGTGTGTGTGTGTGTGTGTGTGTGTGTGTGTGTGTGTCTCAACCAGTTGGCTTTTTTGAAAAAGTGTAGATGGTGACTCTGCACTGAAGGGATTGTTGTACACACGGCTTCTCTCTGGTCAGCCTATCCTAAATGTAACTTAATCCAAGCCCCCCCACTCTGCCTCCCCACCAGTCAGAGTCAAGGTTACACTGTTGTTTGTGTGTCTTACATGTGTGTATGTGTGTCTTATGTGTCTATGTAGGGTTAGACAGTTGTCGTCATCCTCAGTTTGAAGGAAGCCATGACTTATGCTGCATCCAAGACATAAGTGGACATATTTGGAGGTTTATTAAAAAACTAAATCCTCCAGGAAGTAGAGGAGAGAACATGTGTGTTGCACTTTAACCCAGATCCCAGATAAACCTTTTCCCGGCCTCCAGCTGGTCCTGTGCCGCATGTTGAGGCACACAACCTGAGAAATGCAGTTGTCATCCATTCCTGCCCTCTTTGCAGCTGTACACTGCATCCACACACACTTACACACTTACACACACACACTCACACTCACACACACACACACACGCTGGCCCTTCCCTCCCACCAGAGGCTGTTGTTTTATCATTAAATGGCGACATTAGTTCATATCATGTGATTCGTAGAGGATTCGTTGCACATTAGAGGCCCTAATCGCCGCCTATAGTCTCCCCCCCGGGCCTCGCCCACATGACCCTGCTGACCACAGCGCTTTCTTTATGCCCCCTGAAAGAGCTGGGGATTGAGCCCAAACAAAAAAAAAACCCACGAGGGTGAAAAAATGTTTGTACACCCGCTCCCTGGCGGGGCGTGGAGCTCAGGGCCGTTTCAGCTTTAGATCAATGGGACAAGTTACTGGAGTCTGGCCAACTCTGACAGATAGCAGAAAGGAAAGAGCTTGCCTCTTCAAAAATGTGGGTTTTGTCACCGTGGGTGTTGTACCTCCGGCCACAGCAGAACAAGTACGATGAAATATAAGGGATAGTTCACAGTTTCACCCTTAAAGCCTCCAAAATATTAGATGTTCATGCAATGCTTCTTCTGTGTGGAGGGCGAGGCTGGGGAGGAAGGGGAGTAAAGGGGGATGGGGTGGTGTGCAGAGGCTCATGGGAGGGGGGGGGGGGGGGGGGGGGGGGGGGGGGGTGCAGAGGAACCTCTTGTCAGATGAGGCTCCTGATAGTGAAGCTCAACAAAGCAGCGGCTCGGTCCTCAGCTAATGATGGAGGTTACAGCTTAACAAAACGTCTGCTGGTGCTGACGGCCGATCAACCAGCAGCTCAGAAACACTCTGCCGGACCTCAGGGGAGGGGGTCACTGCGAGGGCAGAGCGCCCCCCACTGGGAGGGACAGGACACTGCTCTATTACCATTTACTGGTCTTTAATATATTTAACCAATATAGACCACTGGACTCAGGCCACAGTCTGGAGTTTTTCTTCCAGTCCAGATCTGAGGGAGAGTCACTCCAGTAGGATTTAGAGTGCCATAAATAACAATAATTTAGGGAAAATAATCATAAATTAAATAATAGGTATATAAAACACATGGAAATGTAAAGAGATCTACATAAAATAAGACATAAGTAATACATAAATGTGGAGTAAAAAGAAGTAAATAAAATAAATACAAAACATATATTTTTTGTTTTTGTTTTGATATTGTATTTAATAATAAAATAAAAGTGTCAG
>CADEHL010000812.1:8893089-9108091 GCA_902827135.1 Harpagifer antarcticus
GTAAAAGTACATCCCTATTTCTTAAACAATGTCATGTTGTTTGTGAGTCCATAACTCAAAGATATTCCCTGTATTTGGATATAAAGTTGAGAAAAGCAGGATCTTACTTCGACAACCACTCTGCGTCGCTGCCTGGTGAAACAACACATCCCGCCTTTTTTACCTTTACAACACGACTTCCTGTCTCTTGACTCTGACCCCTGGGCGTCGACAGGCCTCCTCCTCCTCTGCTGTCTGTCATCTCTTAGATAACTCTTCCTGCCTACCTCTCATATCAGCCTGGCACCTTGTAAAAAAGAAAAAGGGGACATGATAGTGAGGAAGGTCAGAACACAAAGAGGCCCCCATGTTGTGTCAATGAAAACACTCTAGTAACTTTAATCAGGTGGAAAATTCTTGCCTAATGTCATCCGCCCTTCACCTTGTCATAAAGTTTGACATTTGGAAGAAATGTGTGATTTTTTGAGTGTCTTTTCTGTGAATAGTTATCCAAACTGAGCTAGAACTTGAACCAGAGGTGTGAAATGTTTAAGACATTAAGCATTATATTCTGACCTTCTGATACCAATTTTCGCCGAAAAAGGTGAGGACGAACTGAAAAAAAGTATTAAATGTTATTGAATCTGACATTGCACAGTTGGACTATAACATATAATATTCTGATTGCAGGACAATATGTAGGAAAGAGCTGGGTAACGAAAATGTTCCTAGTTACTCTGGATAATTTACAGACCCTTTATGTTTACTTCTGGAAGATAGTTACATCACAATGTAACACTTGTGCTTCTATTGGGCTCTGGTTTCAGACAGAGGGTGAAAAGAGGTGCTGCAGCAAAAGAGCTTTTTGAACATTAAAGCATGGAGACATGTCACAGCAGTAGAGACACTAAATACTAACATGAACCTGAAAATGTGCAAATAGGGCCCCTTTGAGATCAAGTAGCAATTTTGTACTGTTTTGACTGGATATTGAATTTACCTCCATGATGTTAGGAGCATGTTACAATCTAAAATCCAAACACATGAAAGAAATCTTCCGAACCTGAACACTAATGTAGTTAGCTGCTTGCTTTTACTACAGGCAAATTAAAACATCACCATAGGTTAGGGTTACCAATACAAGCATCAGACTCAAGTCACAGTCACTCACTTCAGTATTTACAGATAGGCACATTCACATTAGGCATTAGAGCCACAGCGTCTGACCCTGGGGCTCTGATCCGGGGTCAGTCAGTTAGCTTCCAACATCTAAAAAGGTTTTAGGGACTTGGTCTGCAGCAATAGCCCAATGTTACCCTCCATGTCCCCCAAATGCAATTCTAAGACTGTTAGATGCACTACAGTGGACAAAAATCACAAGAGGAACACCCCCGCTTTACAAAAACTAAACTCTGGAATGTTTCTCGTATTCTGTTTAATCCATTCAGTCAGTTTTTTTTCCCGACTTAGTATTAATGGTGGTTGTTACAAATTCTGTGGTGTGTTACTGTTATGTGAGTACGTGAGAAACTTGTGTATATTTCATCATCTTCACATCTCAGTGTTCTCCCTTTAAAAGGAAAGTTTATGTGAACAAGAAAGTAGGAACAACGAATCCCAAAAGATATTCACTTCGATTTAAACTTGATGACACTTTCTCTCCAATTTATTGAAACAAATGAAAAGTAAAAGAATGGGGACATTACGGACATGAATACAAAAAAATACCAAAGCAACAAGTGTAAAACCAATGAAGTAAATAACAAAATGTCCCGACCAGTGTGTTATAGGCGTCATTTTAGCAGTGCTATCACTCTAAACAGCTTGGTAAGAACAGGGCCTTATTAAAAAAGTGCTCAGTTTGAACTCAACCAATACTTAGTCTTAAAGGGAGACTCGGAATAGCAGAGACAAGCAGGAAGTACAAACACGGGATCTAAAGCAGAAAGATAAGAAATAATTTTCCCCCCCCCCCCCCCTCTAAAATAGTCTCTGAATAATCTTCATGTTCAGAGAGGCGAGGGGGTGCAGCAGGTTGTTAATGCACGAAGGCTGAAGAGAAAATGGCAACCCGTAGAAATACCCTAACCCATCCCGACGTAAGGAGGATAAATAAATAGTCTTTTTTAAAAAGGGGTTTGGTCAAGCTGAAGATCTCACTGGTGTTTTTCTTTCCCCTCTGTGACTCATCTGTTTCAGAGATATTTACACTTTGAAAGCAACTCAAATCCATAATGCTACTAGATCACTGAAGGTTCCCCTGAAGTCCATGAAGAAACGCAGGATGTCTGTAGGTTGTTTTGACCCGCACCACAGAGAGCATGAGGGTCAACATTAGTCCTCTTTTTACTGTCCTGGGATCAGACTCCTCCAAGTCCTCTGTGGTGAAAACGGGTTCTCCTGAGAGCAGAACTGACAGGAAGAGAGTGAGGGTTGATGGGAAGAAACTAACGCAGCTCAGTTATGATGTGAGCGCAGCAAGTCACCCTGACTGAGAGGAAGTGGTGTTTTTGTGGACAGAAGATAACATGAAAGACATTTGGACCAGTTGTCCTAAACCTGGAACTGTAGCCAAGACCAAGCCCAGGTGCAAATCATGTTAATTGATTTAATATCGAGTTGGGTGACAATTTGATCTGCTTAAAAACATGTGGGCACAAAAGATGCCCTTCTAACAGCAATGGAAAAGGATGCGTCACTTTCTGATCCAGGTACTAAGTAAAACAGCAACCAATGCAAGTTGTCTTCCGATTGGATGGTGATATACTAGTTTGGAATAAAATATAGTATAATGTTTCTCTTGGCTAACATCTGCCCAGCCGAACGGTCTGATGGAGATCACGCAGAAACAGGAAACTCCAACAGTTCATGTTAAAAACCCCAAGACAAACTTTACCTGAGCAGAAGTCCAGCAGACTAACAGTAGGTGTGCAAGAATTTTAAATCTTCAACCCAATATTAGTGTTGCTTTCCATTTAACAGCAGGTACTTTACAAACCAGCAAGTGAAGTGGATAGCATGACAGTTAAATCACTGACGGGTCATGGCAAAAAATATTTTCCCGCAATAGTACATTTGGTGTTTATCATCCTTTATTAAAATAGAAATTGGAAATATAGAGCATCAGTTAATGTGGCGTGGTGAGCTGCTGAACGGGAACAGTCGTGAATATCGGCACAGACGATCCTTCCTGTATTTCGGTTTCTGTACAGTTCATGCAACCAAAGATGGAATTTCACCTGCTCGCTTTTGTAGAACTCTCCAGTCTTGCACTCCCCTCTTCCATCTGCTCATATGGGGGCACTAGACCCTTCCTCTGCCTATTAAATCTTTGTAAAAAATAACTCTTGAACTGTTCTTCTGCTCCGTCTTCCATCCACGGAGCGATGGTGAGGACACAAAGCTTCATGACTGCTGCTGATAATGTAAAATATGATAACCGTTGATACACTATGAGAACAGATTAAAGCTCCTCCCATAACCCCAGTTCGGGCACACGTTAGGAATCGTTTCTCTTCAGTTTGGGCTGCTCTTCATCACCACTTTCATCCTCCTCCAGTTCATGGTTGTGGACGCCCCTCCCCAGGAGGAAACAGCAAGTGAGGGAAGAGGGTGAGACGCAGGAAAAGCACACACACTTCTATCTTCCTCCTGCTTCCTCCTCCACTGAGTGTTCTGCAAACAAAAGTCAAAAGGTGCTACTCTCTCTCTGCCCCAGCTGCTGCTTCACCTCCACCCTCCTCCTCCAGGTGGGGTGTGTCTGTGTAAACGTCTCTGACCAGGAGCACTCTGGTGAGCAGACTCTCAAGGATCTGTCTCTCCAGCGGCGTGGAGCTGAACCGCAGCGGGTCGTCGGGACCGCACAAGGGGTCCGGCTGAACGTAGAAGACGTCGAGGCGCTCGCGCAACAACGACGGGCTGCAGGGGGAAATAAGGGGGGATGGGAGAAAGCCGATTAGGATGAGAAGGTGGTGACAATACAAGGAAAGAGATGTCTACAAATTAAGGATAGGAAGGCTTGTAGAAAAGGGAAATATGTAGGAGGTGGGGGCCAAGAACTTATACTTCTGAATATCTTAAATAATTGAGAAAGAAGTGCCAACTGAGACAAGTCCTCATATTTAAATAAGTCAACATTGTAGTTCTGGATGTGAACAGCAATGAGTTATAATCACAGGACTGAGGACGCACCATGGAGCAACTCTCACTAACTCTAGCTTTCCACAGATTACAACTATCATACAATGAATGCTTGATATGCAGTAAAAGACCCATTAGCTGTTGCAGCCAGACGAACAATTAATACTCCGGAAAGATCTCGAGCATGAGATTTCTTGTGTCATTGTTTTTATTCCCCTGGATAAGATACTCAGTAAAGACATTGAACGCACCACTTGGATCTGTAGAGGTCGTACAGGCGAGTCTCGTTCTTCTTCACCGGGCAGCGAGCAGACGAGTCTCCCGAGTCCTCGTCTGCTTCAAAGTCCTGATCGCCGTCCTCTGAACTCCGCTTCCTCTTCCCTGTTGTTTGCACTGAAGGATGAAGATAAAACATTTAGGATTTTCTCGACTGAAGATATGAACCTCCAACATAAACTAGAAAAAAGACCTCAACTTTCTCATTAATGGCTGCTGTTTAAGAGATAAGGCCAATTGCAAAAAAATGTCTGTCTCATGTCAAATGTTTACGCTGCTATGGACAATCTTGCACTAATGTACATTCCCAAAGATATTGAAATATTATTATTATTTTGTATATATATTGATTGTTGTGCTTTTATCTGAATGTGTGCATATGTAAAAATGTGTATATATATTAATGCTGTCAAAATGATCGCGTTAACGGCGGTAATTATTATTTTTAATTAATTGCGTTAAAATATTTAACGCATGCAGAATGGCCCGCCCCATACATCCCACCAGTGGCAGCGCCAGGGTATGGCTGGGGTAGGCTACAGCCATACCAAGAAATGGCTTAGCCCCACCATGAAAAATTATGTAAAGTAAGCAAAATAAAGCCCCCTAACTCGCGGAGTAAATTGCACAGACAGCCGTTAGTAAGATTGATTTCAGCCACTTGTCTGGAAATACCGAAAACCAGAAACGGTTTTGAAACTTTTGTCACGTAGTGATTGTCTTCTCAATAGAACATCTTTGATAATGTCTTCTGGCCAATCAGAATCAAGATAACGGCGTGGTGTTGTTGCAGGAAGTCCCGACGGAGACAAAAAAAAATTTACAATTAAAAAAGCTGGATTGCTTAATTGCTGCACACCGTACTGCGATGCAAGTGTCCTCATATCTATAAGTATCAACACTGTTGTTCAGAATGTGAACAGCAAATCACAGTATAATCATCGGACACAAACATCTGCACATTAAAGGTGGGGTAGGTAAGAATGGAGAAAACCAGCTCGAGTGCGCTAGAATTTTAAAGTACGCAGCCGGAAAAAAATCTGTAATTTGTATTCTGGATTGTGGGAAACGGTATTTCGATCTCTCCGTCTGTCACACAAACTGAAAGACAATAAAGTTGACTTTGCTGCATGTCTCACCACTGTGATCCTGAGAGAGGGAAGGCACGCGGACGCACACGCTGGTCTCCTTGGTGACAGGATGCACGGTGTCGGGGCCGTACACGTTGGCGAAGGACAGGCGGAGGTGCTGCTCCACGGTGCGCAGCCCCAGGTGTTTTGGTGTTGAGGTAAACCAGCGAGCGCAGCAGGGCGTCCGGACTCTGCTGGCCGAGCTGCCGGCTGCTCCACAGACTCTGCTCCTGCACCCGGCCCCACAGCGAGCCTGAGGAGGAACAGGAAACATCTTTAGACTAGAGAGGCAGTGTGCAGGATCCAAGGTGGAGATTAGGTGCGTGGTAAAGGAATAGTTATGCCCTCCATCGATTTCATTTGTGCAGGACATTCCAATGCAGCCATTTAAAAGCATTTACTTTAACTCATACTTTTTGACCAGGGTGTAACAAAATCTCAAATACTTTAGTAGTAAAACAAACACAAGTGTAATAAAGTTAAATTCCTTCAATTGTATAAAAAAGGGAAATCTCCCCCCCCCCCCCCACAATTATATATAGTAAGTTGTCTTATCTGTTAAATGCTGCATTTTTTTTAAAACATCACCCGTCCCTAATTTTCCCAATGATTCAACACTACATGCACAGGTCGTTAAAAATATGGGGCGCAACCCACCTTCTACATCTAACAAATGCCTCTTCACAGCCACCACACTAGTTATTTGTTTTGTAACTAAATAATTAATTTGGTTGTTTAAAGGTAGGTAGGTAAGAATGGAGGAACCAGCTCGAGTGCGCTAGAATTTGAAAGTACCCAACCGAGGGCAATTCCTTCAGACTTCCTTACAGAGCCCCTCCTCCAACACATGAACACGCACATGACCACAATGGAAGGCTGACAGGCAGGTAGGCCATCCAGTTATTTTTGGCTCAGATGATTGGTCGTGCCACAGCTTCCACAGATGAAATATTTATATGTATTTATTGTCAAAGTATTTCATGTATTCATTGCTACCGGGATGTTAAGAGCATTCCATGGAATATAACAAAAGTGTATCTGAAGTGACTTACCTACCCCACCTTTAAGTGTCCTCATATAAGAATAAAAGTCCAATCACAGAGATCAGAATGTGAACAGCAAAATGGTTATAATCAACGGACACAGAGAGTTTATCTACACCAGCAGGTGGCGCTACTGAGCAGCACACTGTGCAACGACATCGGGAAATGGTCACTTCCTGGTGAAGGCACATGTTTTAATGGACTCACCATCAGGGAGCACGCTGGGCTGCCAGTCCTTCAAGACTTTGTTCAGCTCTTCTCCAAAGAGCAGGTAGCACGGGTCGCTGAACAGGTCATCCGTCCGGCCTTTGGAGTGAAGATGCTTCAAAGAAAAAAAATCATGTTTAAAAAAAATAAAAGTATAACTCAAAAATGTACAATTAAAAAAGCTAGATTGCTTAATTGCTGCACACGGTACTGCGATGCAAGTGTCCTCATATCTATAAGTATCAACACTGTTGTTCAGAATGTGAACAGCAAATCACAGTATAATCATCGGACACAAACATCTGCACATTAAGAAACAAAAACATTATTTCTGACTTTCTGCTATAACACTACAAGTTCTCATCCGTGCAAAAAGCCACAAATTAACTACTGAAAATACACTAGTAAAAAAGGAGGGAAATACAGAAGCAAGGCCCAGAAAAGGTCGCAGACAATTCGCGGTGTTTCAAGCTATATTACTCAATAAAACTTCACAGTAAACAACAGAATAGTTTAGGGTCTGTTTTTACAAAATGATTAAATCAATCTTACATTTTTCTTTGAGAAAAACCACCCTCCAGATGACTTTGGGCTCTCCTGCTCTCATGTCTGCAGCCATGCTGTTCTGCTGCTGCTCTCATTTGAGGGAAGGAGAGACTGTGCGCCTCTTATATCCGTCCCTCTGGGAACACTCCCTCTCTCACTTTAGTTCCTACCTCTAAAATGATTCCAAATGGCATTATAAAAGAAAAAAAGGAAAGTTGACTATGCCAAGTCTTTGTCATTGTTTTATGACATTATCTAAAATTGAAAATGTTTAGATTTTATATAAAGAAATGTTATTTTAGTTATTATATTCAGTAGTTTGGAGCAAGTCAATAACTAGTACTGTGATAACGCCACTGCTAAGATCACAAATATTGCCATGCCTTTGAATCTCTTTTTAAATAGCTTTCTAATTATTTTTTTGTATGGGATATTTGCTTTTTTTTTTAAAAAGAGACGGAGAGGGGACAGGAAATGAGGAAGAAAAAAAAGGACGGACAATGTCGGACATGCACCACAGGGCCGACCACATGGCCGGATGCTCCATGCTTTTGTGTTTTAAGTTTAAACTTAGCACACCAGAAATTAGTTCCTGTTTTTCTTGCAACTGCTGCACAATAATTTCCTTTATGACTAATAATGTTATTATTTTATAGGCTCAATGATTAGGATTTGTCCAAAAAAACAATTATAGACTGGATTAAAAAAAATCTCAATCATCATTTAATTCCCATTTAAAAAAAATGTGTGGCTGTATCTGAAGAGACCCGCAGACATTTCTCTGTGTTAAACCTCATGTGAATTTATAACTGGCATTCAAACGATTCCTATATCAAATGGAGTGGATCGACTGACATGTCGTGCAATCTCAAGGATTTGTGTCCAGCTCCAATGTTCTACTTTTTGGGGGTTCATGGTCTATGACTTGCTGCATTTGTGTTGCAGTGTTTCTGTCGTTTCGTTTCCCTGGTTTGGTACCCACCTGCTGGATCCCCAGGCAGAGGTAGAAGATGCTGTCCGCAGAGTAGCGCTCGCCCCCCGGCCGGCAGACCTCCCTCACAAACCGGGACAGAGCGGCGTTCAGCTCCTCTGAGCTCAGAGACAGCAGGTTGCTTTTAGACCGACCTGCAGGAGAACAAACATGGAGAGCTCTTAGCAAGAGAGAAGGAAAATAAATAAAATGGAAAGAAATAACCATAAGGAAAACAATTGAATCAAATGTACACATAGAAATAATCAAATATGAAAATAAATAATTACAAGAGTTAATGTAAAAATAATGAAACACATTTTAGATATTATTTTCAAATTAACCTGAAGATTTTCTATTTGACTGAATCATTTCTTGAATTATTATAACAGCAGCTTTAGTCCTCCATACTACTCAGCCATCAGAGTACGTTTATGATCCGGTTTAGCGCACCTGGTTTGGAGGTGTCCTTTACTTTGGTGTCGTCTGATTGGTCAGGAGACATCGCCCAGCGTTTCCAGGCGTTGACTCCGTATCGAGCTTTGAGAGGCAGCGACCGCCCCGACAGTCTGTCTGCTGGAGAGGAAGACGAGGCACAATCTGAGCCTTCCTCCACCGCCTGCTTCTTGTTCCCCTGTAACACACACACACACACACACACACACACACACACACACACACACACACACACACACACACACACACACACACACACACACACACACACACACACACACACACACACACACACACACACACACACACACACACACACACACACACACACACACACACACACACACACACACCACACACACACCACACACACACACACACACCACACACACACACACACACACACACACACACACACACACACACACACACACACACACACCTTAAAATGGCTAGTCGAAACATTTTCTCTTGTACTTTCATAAACACACCTCCGCCCCTCAAAGACTGCAACTAATACTATTTAGAAATATTTAGGGCTATTTTACTTGCATCCTTCGGTTACTATAACCCTTTTGTAAACACTCAGTTAGAAATACACTACATTAATACAGTTGTGTACATTTAACGTTTGTAGACTGTAAGTGTAAATATGCACATTGACATTGAATTGTATCTCGTTGCTCTGTCATCGCTACTACCTCTGCTTTTACCACTCTTATTTATTTATGTTTATTTTTTACTGCAGTGAGAGTTGCCAAAGAAATGTCGTTATATATATAAACGTAGATATATTCTATTCTATTAAATTTGTTTGAATTCCTACCTGTGTCCTGGTCTGGGGTCGAGGCGCAGGCTCCTCCTCCTTCTCCTCAGCCAGCACCGGAGGCAGAGAGAAGCCCAGGTCCTCGTCCATCCCCTCCAGGACTGGAACATGCTCTGAGGCTGAGACACCAAACAACATCTCAATCAATCAATGTTTATTTATATAGCCCAATATCACATATGTCAGTGGATGTTACAGTTTGTACAGAATATCAGTATGACAATATGACACCCTCTGTCCTTAGACCCTCACACCGTACAAGGAGAAACCCCACAGTTTAAAGGGGAACATGGGAGAAACCTCAGGGAGAGCAACAGAGGAGGGATCCCTCTCCCAGGACGGACAGACGTGCAATAGATGCCGTGTGTAAATCAAAGAGATAATACATTTACAACATAGCTAGTCCAAATGTTTGGAAATGCATGTGTGTATAATAAGACATCTGGTGAACTATTTGCTTTTTTGTCACAGAATAAAACTATAAATCCAGTCAGGGAGGAAAACAAATGACTCTTCCTGCCGTAAGAATGAATACAGTGTCTTCATGCAGTGAAGACACCATGTTACTCAAGGTAAGGTAGGTGATAAGACAAAGGCTTAGTTCCAAATCATTCTCACATTTTTACCTAGGCATTATAGGTCTTAAAGTAAATGTATAGTAGGTGTTTACCTTGAGGAAAGTCTGCCTCCAGGTCAAGGTCGGGCTCGTACTCTTCCTCATCCTTTTGTTCCTCCTCATCCTTTCCTTCCTCTTTATCCTCCATTTCTTCCTCCTGCTGCTCCTCCTCCTCCTGCTGCTGCTCCTTCTTCTCCTCCTCCTCCTCCGCCTTCTCCTCCTCCTCCTCCGCCTTCTCCTCCGCCTTCTCCTCCTCCATATCCTCGTCCTCATTCTTCTTTTCATCCTTCTCCTCTTCCTCCTCTGAGCTGCTGCTCGAGGCCTTCTTCTCTCGACGCTCCCTCTTCACGTCTGAAACACACAGCCAGGTTGTTTACAGTCAACACTTTTTGAATTGTGGGATTTGCCGAAAATCAAATAGGACGATACTTTTAACCTTAGTACATGTTTCCAGTTTGTTGAGCTATATTTCTAAGTCAAATGAAATCTCAAGAATGTCCATAATCTCTGCATTCATCACATTAAGTATATCAGTGTTTCCGCCAGGGGGGCGTCTTGCCGTCATTTGACTTATTCAGCTCGGAACGCCCTGAACTCGAGCCGAGGCGTCCAAAGATAATTAGAGAGAAGATCGGGTTTTTATCGCTTGAAATGACGAAAAGGAAAAAGGACAAGGACATCCCTCTGTTGGAGAGGCAAAGGAGTCTGGTGGGATTGGCGTGGACTGCGAGCGCCGGAGCCTCGCAGCGGCGAAACTGAGGCTCCATGGTAAACTGTGGTAACATGAAGAGCTGTTTAGGAGCCGGCTGACTAGTCACTAAGAAGAGCCGGAATTCCCATCACTAATACGTAAAGAGATAGTATCTATAAGGGACGGCTCAATTCAAAATTCAAGTCATGTGACGTCACACCCCAGCCCCCCCCTCTCAACCCTGGTCTGGTGGATCATCTCTTGTGTATCAATGGAGACATCATGAGTGTACCTGGCTTCTCGTCGTCTGAAATCACCTCGGCCTCAGAGAGCTTATCGGCCTCCGGAGGGTCTGAGGGAGCCTCTCGTTTCAGATTTCTGAAGGTCCGGATGAGCTGCTCCGCCCCCTGCAGGGTGGTGGGCAGGAACACAGGCACAGGGACCTGGAGAACACAGGGCATCACAACTTTAATTAATTAATGGCTTACTTTGCTTGGGTGACACTAACAACTAACAGGTGTTTCCTAATTTTAGCGTTTCCTTTTCGACCTTACAACAGACACTTAAGCAGCCTTGTATTATAACTTCAACTGATATATTCCTGCACTTTAAGTAGCTCTACTCATCTCATTGTACCTGTATAGAGACAATACACGATTCTATTCTAACGTTTATTATAGATTTTTTCTATTGCATGTTAAAGTCTTGTTGGCGTTTAGCATGAATAATCAGTGCGTTTGTCATGTCTTACCGGTACAGGCAGAGTGAATGGAGTGGGGGTGAACTGGGAATACATGTTCATGGGTACGGGGATGAAGACAGGCACAGGTATCGGAACAGGAATATACTCCCTCTTCACACCATCGTCTACATCTGTGGACACACATATGCCGATAACATTATATATCCAATGTGTTTACTGATGCATCAAGAAGTTGTGATTATGTAGGTAAAGCTGCATGAACTGAAGCAATGCCCCAATTCTATATCATATCATTTCCCTTATGCTAACTTAACATTATCTCACTAATATTGTACCCAAAAGAAAAATACTACTTCAGTTTCTGCACACTTCTAAGTAAGCTGGATGTTTACCTGTCTGTAAGAGTTTGCTCTGCATGTGAGGCTTGCAGTATGTAGCCTTGGTGAGCGTGAGCGGCTTGCAGAGCACCGCCTTGTTCTTCACGTCTCTCATCAAACCTCCACCAGCGTACGCCAGAGTGCCCTGATTCACCATCTGCAACATGCAGGAGACAAGAGTACAACAATTAACATGAATAGGTTCAATTGCAAACAGAAATGTGGCTTCTGCTTTAACAAAACAACCTTTAGTTAATCCATAAAATTAGGTTTTTCTAAAAGGACAGAAAGTACACACAAGTCTTGTAAAGCAGAACATATACTCAGCTAACCAAATAGATCTAAAGTGGATACACAACATCTCTAGAACACATTTGTTTACATGTTGGCAGACGAATGCACAACAAATAATTCAGACAAAGCAACAAGTGATGTCTCAGAAACTCAAATAAAACCTTATAAAAATGTTTACAAATTCTCACTTACCCCAAGTTTGACCCCTTGCGCTTCATACCATGTAGAGAGGAACATAAAAAACATCACATTAATGTCTCATGGAGAAATCTGACATATAGTCAAATAAAGCAGGCAAGATATTTGTTTTTGTGTAAATATGCTTTCGATAAAGTGAATTCATTCAAGAAAACTGCACCTGTAACAATAAAATAACTATCTATCCTGCACGTAGCCCTGACATCTTATGGCTAATTAAAAGCTAATGCACTTGCAGGACGCTAACTCTTTGGAGTGTGTTTCATGGTTGGTTGCACTTACTGTAACGGTACGGCCACACAGCAGCTTTGAAAAAATCTTGAAAATCTTGGAGCTGGGCGTGTCTGAAAGCGTGTCTGAAAGCAGGCGAAAACCTACCAGTTTCACCCACTGTCTCTGCCACCTCCCTCCATGCCTGGTTCCTCCGGTTTGTATCCCGGTAAATAGTCTGGTCGTAAAGAACCGGGTGATTTGCTCCCGTAATTTCTCGTTTGGAATATGAGGAATGAACTGCGGTCTGGCTCTCCCAGCTTGCACGCGGTTCGATTGGCTAGCGCTTCTACTGTCAGATTTGCATAACCGGGGTTTGATTGGCTGACGCTTCCAGCTCAGCTTCAAAAGTTGAACATAGCTCAACTTTTGAATCCTGAAAATCCTGGAAATCTTCGCTTCGCTCCCCCACAATGCAGTTCGGCGAAAAGCGAGGCAAAGTGACGTCATCCCCATTCAAAGTCAATGGGCAGAGAAGCGTTGGAAGATGTGTTTAAAGCTGCTGTGTGGACGCACCGTAAGTGTCTTTGGATAAAAGCATCAGCTCAATCAAATGTAACGTAATGAAAACCTGCTTGATACGGTAAAATGGAAACACACATGCACAAACACAGAAACACTTTTACGCTGCTATGGACAATCTTGCACTAATGAACATTTCCCAAAGATATTGAAGTGGCTGCTTTTATTTATGTCTTAATGTGTGCATATGTATAAATGTGTCTGTTGATTATGTATATATAGGATATACATAGTTTTGTATTCTGGATTGTGGGAAACGGTATTTCGATCTCTCCGTCTGTACACACAAACTGAAAGATTGACAATAAAGTTGGCTTTGAATCAGTTCTTACCCACGGTGCAGTTCTCGGGGCCTTTCTGTGTGACCATGATGGGGTCGTTCTGCTGCAGGTAGAACTTCAGCAGACAGTCCTGATCACAGAACTGCTTCATCTCCTCCCTCCACATCACAGACTCCGTCAGGCTCCCCTGAACCTTACAGCAGTCACACCTCGCCGCCTGGTGGAGACAAGAGGAACTTCAGGACACAAACACATATTCCTATATCGTTACAGCCAGTCTTTAGATTTGATCAAGAAAAGCAGAATATTGTCACTTAATGGTGACCTCTGTAGTCAAGACTATGAAAGACTACATTTCCCACAGCGCCTTAAAAGACACAGATGGGCAACCTGTGTGGAAGACGCCATCTAGACAGTTTTTAACCAGTAAGTTATATTAGCCTACATAAAGTAATAGAAAGACGATCTCTGTTTTTTATTCTTGTATTTGAGTTGTGTCTCTTTTGTCTTGCTTTGTTTGACTATCGAAGAGAGGCCTATTTTCTTTGAGTAAAACCAAGAAATGAACAGATAATGCGTTAGAACGGTCTGTTTAAAGCGTCTGAGTGGCTTGATGATTTTGTTCTTCTTAGGCGCATTCACACCGCAGTACTTTTCCCACAAAGGTTCATGATCGCGTAGTACAGATCGCGTACACACCGGAAAAAGTCCCTGGGGGTGGATTAGGCAAATGAAGCCGATGACGTCACTTCTTCTTCTTCTGCTTTGGGTTTACTGGCAGGCTACAAACAACTTCACGGCGGATACTGCCGCCCGAAGTCCCCGGCCGGAAGTCCCCGGAGTTGTAAGAGGACTTCAGTAGAAGCTGCTGGGACTCCCAGCAGCTTCTACTGAAGCCTTCCGAGTAAATCGCCAGAACGCCGACACCTCCTCATCTCCACCGCTCCCATGTTTTATTTTGTGTTGCCATAAGTTAGTCTCTCTGCGTTTCTGCGCTGGGCTAATGCTAATAATGCTAATGCGAGGATAATAAAATGGCGGCTTCACAAAACTTTTTGGAAGTTTTACGGGGCGTGGTTTGCAATCCGCCCAGCCAATCAGAAATATAGCTCTTTTCTCACAAAAGAGCCGCTCGAAAGTCCCTGCTCTCTAGCAGGGACTTTCGAGGGGGTAAAAAGGTTCACATGAACTACTTTTAGTACCGGCTCTTTTTGGTGTGAACGCGATAAAAGAGTTCTCATGAACTAAGTTCGCATGAACCTTTGTGGAAAAAGTACCGCAGTGTGAATGCGCCTCTTGTGTGTCAGTCATCCACACCAATCAGAAGTGCTGTGCTCCACATGTACCAGCCATTGTTAACCAATCAGAAGTGGCCCATGATAGAAGGTGATAGACAGATTGATCCAAATGGCTTCCAATGGAGCTTTCCTCGATGGTTTGGTGAAACCATCTGGGTCAGGTTAGTACGGCTCCATTACATGTTTCTATCACAGGGTGAATCTTAAACTGAAGCTTGACTTTAAAGCAACCCAACGGAAGTTTCATGTAAGTTTAGTTCTTTTACTCGTAGCTCGGGCTGCGGGGGTGCTAGAGACGGGAGCATGCTGAAGCGACCTTCCTAGCCGGAGTTATGGCCGCATTTTACAATAAACTTCCGTTGGGTCGCTTAAAAACAAACAAATCGAATCGCAATATCTGTCAGAAAAATCGCAATTAGATTATTCCCCCAAATCGTGCAGCCCTACTTGATGGAAACAAGGTAAGGAAGCTGTGACAGATATATTTGTGTGTTCATTTATTAAAGGCTTCAGTGAGTATGATACCTTGTGGTACCAGTCGTGGAACTTCTTGGCGCAGGCCTCGCTGCAGAAGTCTCGCGTCATGCCTCCGAGCTGCCGGGTCAAACCTCTCTTACACAGCTGGCTGCAGTGGTTACAGCTCACACACTTCAGACCCAGGCGCTTGATGAAGTCCTGCTTAAATAACAGCTTACAGCCTGGGGGGGGGGGGGGGGAAGGAAGAGAAGAGGAGGAAAGAGAAAGACAAAGACAATTGTTATTACATTACATTGCATTTAACTGACGCTTTTATCCAAAGCGACTTACAAGTACATTCGACCAGGAAGACACAACCTTGAAGAAAACAGAATCATATAAGTACAAGTATCAGGTTTCATAGAGCCAAACACTTCAAGTGCTACTCAACTGGCTATAGATAAGCCAGTCCTTTATTAGTATATAAGTGCTTTGTTAATAATTCTATCGCTCGAAGTGGAGTCGAAAGAGGTGAGTTTTCAGTCTGCGCCGGAAGATGTGCAGGCTTTCTGCAATTGTCAATGAAAAGGAAATCCATCTCGACGAGAGGCTAAATCCTGGATATTAAACAACAGATATACAAACATTTTTAAACTTTGCCTAAAAATCACTACAAAGGTATTGAACACACACGCATTGCAAACCAATCGTAACGCTGCATATTTAGTAGTTTTAAAATAACTTTTAATTGTACTATAAAAGTCATGTGGTTGCACGTGTATTAATACATCCCTAAGAGGTGGGAAACCTCCTGTCTGCCATCAGGATTAACATACGGTACGTTGATGAGGAGACATACCAAGCCCTTGTACATTTCAACGTGTCAGAGATAAGCACATAAGTAGGTATCTTGAGCCTATATTGGATATTGCCTTTGATATTGTGAATATGGGAGATGAAGTGATTTAATGTGACACTTTTTGCTTTCTCCATTGCATGAGATCAGTCTCTGATTACTTCAAAATGACTCAGATTAACGAAGTGTCCTCCAGAGGAAAGCAGATTGATACCTTCGCTGCAGAAGGGTCTCTTGACTCCGGAGAACTTGACCATCTCGTGCAGCGTCTTCTCCTCCTGGCAGTACTCGCAGAACGTCACGATGCAGTGCAGCTTCTTGTAGTCCTCGCAGCACGTCTTACTGCAGAACTGGTACGCCTTTTCCTGAACAAACACACATTTGGATATATGTATTGAACCTCTTATGTCTAAAACATTCAATTACATATATGCTCATTGTGCATGATTTTAATCGGCTTTGACACAAAGGTTTTCTGAACTCGTCACTTTATTCCTGAGCCGAGCCGGACTGAGGTTGCAACTTTAACTACTTGATTATCCGTCAGTTATTTTCTTAACTTAACTGATTAATCGTTAGGTCTATAAAAGGCGGTATCAGGGCGGTTTTGGCGCAGTGGTTAGAGCGTTGGTCATCAGATCAAGGGGCGTTGGTGAACTCCAGTTCGAATCCCGCCTCGGCCGCCACTGCGTCAGGCCGTTGTGTCCTTGGGCAAGACACTTTACACGCATTTGCTCCTGTTGGTAACGTCCGCAGTAACGACTCTTATATGTGTAATGTGTACTTGTGAAGCGCTTTGAGCACCTGTAAAAGCGCTCTAATAAAAAATGTAATGCATTATTATTATTAAAATGTATTTGTTCCAGTGAATTTGTATTATTTAAAAATATTTATGCAAATCTAAAATGTCAGTGTCAAAAATGACAACTTTCCAGGAGTCCAAGTTGACACCAATGCATTGATTTGTAAAAGACCAAAATCAAAACATTTGTACTGGAATTTATGATCACAGGGGAATACAAAAACGATCACATTTGAGAAGCTAGAACCGACAGAATGATTGACAGTTTTTTTAAAGTATTGCATTGACTGGTTGAAGACACACGTTTGAGCATCTCTAGTGTTTTACACTACTAAAGTTTAAAGGTCACCTATCACTCTATTTGTAGGCAATAGCATAGGTCTCAGATATATACAAATATATTAAAAACATGTCTATGAAGTGTTTTGCTCAAAATACCAAACAGATCACCCATTCTAGCCATGCCTCATATCCCTCTATTTCACTTCTTGTTTCAAAAGTGCTGATTTGGGGTATAAAGCTTTAAAAAAAATATAAAGGAGGGGTCTGAGCTCATGCGGGACCCGGCAGCTACCGTCTAAACTAAATGCTGCCGTGATGAAACGCCATATCATGGATTATCAAGGATCTGAAACAGTATGGAGCTCAAAGACTTTCTCTCTTGCCGGTTATACCACAAGGTGAGTTCCTTTTTACTTCCTGCTTCTTCACACACATGCTCTCCAGTACAGGTTAGCTCTGAGTGTTAGCGATGCTAATGTAAACACCGACCATATTACGTCCAAAACAGTCGGGCATTGTTTCTGATAGCAACTTTCTGATAGGGCCGTGGGTCCACATTTCAGATATTACGTCATATCGGACGCACATCTGGATCAGCTCCGTTGTTCCCCATTTTTAGAGATTTGGGTACGGAGGAAAAGAGAGGGTTTTATTTTCTGACGCTGCGTGAGTTCCCCGACACACCGGGGACACATGTTGATGTATAAAAGTCACATTGTATTTGTACTAGTTGCCTTGTCATGCTTTGGCGTTAAATGGTTCTTGTATAGTCACAATTTTCTTTTTTTGTAACCTTACTATTCATCTGTACACTTTTTTGTTCTTCTGCTGCGGTCACACTTCAAATTCCCCTCACTCAGTGAAAGTGAAAAAAGACAGTTCGTCGATGATACCTGAATAAAAATGACAAATCTCTCCCTCCTGATGGTCTCACCTCCCACTCCAGGACCTCCGGCCTCAGGCTGAACACTCCTCGACAGTAGTTACACTTCAGCTGCACGCCGTTGTTTCTGGTGGAGAGCGCCGTCTCTCCGTTGGTGGCCGTTTGAAGAGTGGTGTTCTGGAAAAATAAATAAGAGAAAATTAACAACTGTTCATGTGTAACCACCTCCACGTGTGTAATGGCCAACGTAATAGTGGTTGTACTTACAGAGGTAATTAACTAATCTAATTAATACATTGACTTGCAGATATTTTTACACCCACAAACTTGTCTTGTAAAACAGGGATAAAGTCATAGTACAACATTCTTGTTAAAGTGTAAATGTAGCAATGTGGTGCTTAAAAAGCTAATCATGAGAACCTGAGCTGTTACATGTTTTTTGAGCTGCTGTTCATAAGAATAATGATAATGGTGTATCTGGGTTTCATCTTCACAACTTTTATTTCTTATCAAGTATAGTTTATGTCCGTATTATTGTGTAAAGAAATTGGGACACAAGCTCTGATCCACACAAGTTAAAACCAAGTATCAATAAGTCGTTAATCTAATTGTTTCAACGTGTTTTGAATAGGATTAGTATGTATGCCTATTTTTAGCAACTCTGGAACTCTTTCCCCCTTCACATCCGACAGTCTGACACAATCATGACATTCAAGTCCCTCCTCAAAACCCACCTGTTCCGAACAGTCTACTCACTGTAGTGCTCCCTATCATCCGTCTCCCTGAATAACATGTCCCTATCATCTGTTTTTATCATGTTCTGTTGCTTCTACCTCTTAGAATATTTAACAAATTGAACTTGGGTGTCATGAAAGGCGCCTTTAATAAAATATATTATTATTATCATCATCACTGCAGCTGCATTTAACCAAATAGTGTTTTGAACTATTAATCCAGAGCACATCAGAGGTATGACTATTGCATTTCCATTGTAAAATTGTACGTCAAGTCAAGTAGTGTGTAACGTCAGAGAGCTCTCACCTGGAACTTGGTGACGCACTGCGAGCTGCAGAAGTTCAGGATGTTTCCCTCCGACAGCGTGGCCTGGTACTGCGGTAAAGAGTTCCTCTTACAGAAGTGACATGTAGGCTCTGAGGCTGCGCACACACACACATTAAACACACATTCAAACTCACACAAAATACATTTAATACACAAGCTTATGATTTTGTTTTAAAGGTCCTTTTACAGAAGATGAAATGACATCAAATGCCTGATGTTTTCTGGTTAACAGCAGCTTTTCTATTCTCCTCTGTCGAGCCAATTATCAATCATCTGAACATCAAAATATACAAATAAACGTTCAGACGGCGCGCAGCTTTCACCACATTGAGTCGCTCAAATCTGCTGAATAATTTAACGGATTTGTTGAAATCAACAGAACTTCACCTGAAGGTCCTTTTCCGGTCAAAAGAAAATTGAGCATTGTAAAACTTTGAAAGTGAAAAGAATATTTTGGATGTACCTTAGAAAAAAAGAATAGTACTATCTCTGAAAATATGTGGTTCAGAAAAGCTGTTTCTATGAAGGGTGATGCATACCATTTAATTATCATTTTTCATAAAAGAAATGTTGGTCTATGCTGTCAAATATAGTTTTTAGAAATAGGGGCAACCGGTGTCGGCAGGATAGACTTTAAAAAATAATGTGCATCAGCTGAGAAGATATGTGAAACTCTACTTGTATTCACTTTTAAGCATGTATTACCCTATTTTGTCATATTCTAATATTTCCTTTATCTGGATTCCCCTTAAAGCCTAAACAAATTCATCCTTTGAGCATCAATTTGCGACCAGATAACAGCGCCGTGGTTCATTAAAGGACAACTTGCCCACCTGGCTTTTTATTTCTCAGAATTGGCTTGTGACACAGCAACTATAAATGTTGTTGTTGTTGTTGATGCTCACCGATGAAGGAGGTGGAGGCAATCTTGCTCTTGTTCATGCAGTTGACGGAGCAGTAGGAGCCCATGGTGCCGGTCGCCCCCAGGCTGTGCAGCACCTCGCCCGTCTTGATCAGAGTTTTACACGTCAGGCAGCTCGCAAGCTTACTGTTGGCCTGTGACAGAGAGGGAGACATGACGTCAGAACAGCAAGCAACTTGATTATAAGATTATATTAAAAGGTCACCTATTATGCTAAAATAAAAATGTTTTGTCCTGATCCATTCATGTCTGAACATGAGCTGATCAGATTTTGGTCACTTTATGATGTCATAACGATGTTTTGTTTTGTGTAACCATTAGCCAATCAGTAACCAAGGTAACCCCCCCCCAGACCTTATCACCTGAATCTCCTCCTCGAGCACCATTGCGATCACAGTGACCAGGAGAAGCAACATGAGGCCTTGAAATCTAATAATTATCGCATTACCTGATAAAGTCTTGAATATGCACCCTGAGACACAAAGCATCATTCTCTCAGTACAACAGAGGTAATTCAATGATATCTGTGTGTGGATAATCTATCATTTCCCTCAGTGTGCACATCTGTAATTACTAAATGGATTTTTAGCCCTTTGTTGTTTAAAAACGGAAAGGCATAACATCATTAAGAGTTCATCTCCTGCTGCTACAAAATACATGTTCTCTAATTAGAGGAGTGGACAGTTTGCCAGCCGTCAACAGTTGTGTATTTCCAAGAGAAACGTTGTAGCTGGTCGGAAATGGAAAAGCTCACAATTTCTCTCCGCCAGGATTAGATCATCCACAAACGTTTGTACTTGTACACGAGAGCTCATTGCTGGACAAACATCCGCTCATAGTTCGCTGAATTTAATAACATTGGAATTAGACTCCATAGATTCTTCTATTCTTATCAGTGTAATATCCAATAAGCTGGTGTTGCCAAGCAACAAATACAATTCCAAAATGTTGGCTAATATTATTCTGCCACACAATTTATTCACAACAATATCCAGTAAAATTAGGATTACTGGACGTTTTAAAAGATATCTTGCATTAAAATTAAAAAGACATTTAAACTGGGCCTTCATTTGGAGATCATAAACATATTGGGACGTTTTGAACGGAGAGACTGGTTGGTGATTTCTTTGATCAGCCATCATAAAGACAGCACTTTGACTTAAAGAAGATATACTTAACCTGGTGGTTATACGCGGAAGCTCATCCATGGTTAATCTGTTCTTAGATCTGTGACATTTACTGTTTTTATCGTTTGTTTTGTAAAATATTGTATTATTCTGTTGACTTTCCTATTTGTTAGTTGCTTTAGGGAGCTAGGCTCAAAAACGATTTACCGAAAATCTGTTGTATGTCATCATTTACACATTAACAAGCGACAACTATCTAACTGAGTGATATTTAAAGATGTCCTTCCTCTGGATTCCCCGTAAAAGCCTAACAAATCTTCATTACTTGAGCAGCCAATTTGAGGAGACTCAGTAGAATAAGAGAGCTAAGGTTTGATTTTGCATTCATTTAATTATCATTTGCTGTCCACTTGGATATGTATTCCCCATTAATGGTATGTACTTATATTTTAGGAGGTGTAAGGTCAGGTTAATAATTGTACTGTAGTACATTACAGAAGCTGTGGGGGCAGTGAACCGGCTGTGTGTAGGAGGCGGGGTCACCACAGCTGAAATGATTGAAATAGTTGAATTTGAAATGGCTATGAAACACACACACACACACACACACACACCACACACACACACACACACACACACACACACACACACACACACACACACACACACACACACACACACACACACACACACACACACACACACACACACACACACACACACACACACACCACACACACACACACACACACACACACACACACACACACACACACACACACACACACACACACCACACACACCACACACACACACACACACACACACACACACACACACACTAGGGCTGAACGATTAATCGATTTTAAATCGAAATCGCGATTTGAGATGATGCGATTTTCGAATCGCAAAGCCTGCGATTTTTTTTTTTTTTTTTTTTACTTTATAAAAAAAGTTGTGTGTCAGTCATCCACACCAATCAGAAGTGCTGTGCTCCACATGTACCAACCATTGTTAACCAATCAGAAGTGGCCCAAGGTAACTAAGTATACGCCCAACAGCAACACTTCACGTGAAACGCCCACGTGTGAAGACATTTCTAACACCCTAAAATGTCTGCAGCCGCGCCAGAAGTAAACGTTGGATAATTTAGTCCCGAAAAAAAGCAAGCACTTCACGTGGTCTGGAACATAGTTCGGGTTTAGGGGACCACAGATGTGGGACAAAAGCAGGTTTTTTGCTCCACATGTCAGGGAAAATTCCGCTACATCCCGAGGCAACACAACAAACTCTTATCAGCACTTGAAAAAGGCACCACAGGCAGGTCATATGAACGAGTGCACAGCCAGAAATGCAGTTGTTTCGTCCCGTAGCCCAGTGCCTAGCGCTAAGCAAGCTACTGTTTCAGAGTCATTTGGCAGGCCGTTACGCCGTATGAAAAGGGCTCACGAAGGCACCGTGAGATAACTAATTCGATAACGCAACGTACCTCGCTAAAGACATGGTTCCAATCACCTGCCAAGTATTTGTTAATGCTCCATCACATGTTTCGATTACAGGGTGGAATCTTAAACTGAAGCTTGACTTTAAAGCAACGGAAGTTTCATGTAAGTTTAGTTATTTCATCTCATAGGCTCGGGGTGCTAGAGACGGGAGCACGTTGATACGACCTTCCTAGCCGGAGATATGGCCGCATTTTACAATAAACCTCCGTTGGGTAGCTTAAAAACAAATATCGCAATTCGAATCGCAATCGCAATTTTTTCAGAAAATCGCAAGTAGATTTTTCACAAAATCGTGCAGCCCTAACACAACACACACACACACATAAACACAACACACACACACACACACACACACACACACATAAACACAACACACACACACACACATACACACACACACACTCTCACACACACTCACACACACACACACACACACACACACACACACACACACACACACACACACACACACACACACCACACACACACACACACCACACACACACACACACACACACACACACACACACACCACACACACACACACACACACACACACACACACACACACACACACACACACACACACACACACACACACACAGTTAGCTGCAGTACCTGCTTGAAGTCCCTGATGCAGTTCTGGCAGCAGAAGCGTTTCTGTTGGCCGTCCACCAGCAGGAAGTGGTTGGCGGTGGATCTGCAGGGCAGGTAGTCTCCACACTGCTCGCAGCAGTTCATGATCAACCCGTTGGCCCGCCGGTAAACGTTGAAACACGTGTCGCTGCAGATCTTATGGGTCACCGTCTTAAAGCTAACCTCGTGCCGGATCTTTGGAGAGGGAGAGAAATGCAGAAGGGAAAACTGCAAGAGTTGAACAATTTTACTTTATTTACCTTTCCACAGTTAGCGTACACTTGAGTTTGTTTGACTGATACATTATAAGCGACACGTTAGCTGACGTTAGCAGCCGCAGTCATAGGGGCTATAGACTATTATTAGACAGCTTGGTTGAATACTGGATTCTGATTGGTCAAATTAGACATTTCAAAGGTTGTTGAAAGCACAAGTGTAGTTTGATAGGGGCATTGCTATTGCTTTTATACGCAAATGATTCAAGAAGTATGCATAAGTGATGCAAAAATGCAGATGGTTGTGGTTGCTATGTGACAGAAGTACTGGTTAGCCGTGATGCAGAAACATCCCACAGATTGATACTGAATGGAAGAGCTGGAAAACACTGAGGAAAGTCTTGCAATGCTCTCAAGTAACGGATGTTGGTTAATTTAATTTGGATACACTTGTGGAGCTGGGACAACCACCAAATAGTTGACTAAGGCTTTATTTTGAAGTGGGAGGAACTATTCTCTCCAATTTTGAGACTAGTTTTGTTCAAGGATGCCATGGAGACTGAGTTGGAGGCCGTAACACACCATACTGAATGTTACTAATGGAGAAAAAAGAGAAGTCAAGAAAGGAGAGAGAACAAGAGAAGAGTGAAGGCAGACGAGGAAGAAGAAAGGTATAAATATTGAATGAAAGCAGCCTGAGGAGGAAGAAAAGGAGAGACAGAGGCGACGAAATGAGGGTAAGATAACATTCATTAAGGGGTGAGAAAAGAGAGGAAAGGGTGACGAATAAGACTTTTTTTAGACGACAGCCACACTCTACTCTCTGTGTGTTGGACTGCATTATAGTTAAGGACGTTAGTAATGTTGTGCCTCATCAGGGAGTCAGATTATTACAAACACCTGGAGATTGCTTAAGCCATGATTACACTTCAGTACAGACGAGAACAGCTGCAGACTTTCACACATCTGGTTCTTCCTCTTTAGACTTTATTCAACTACTTCATTATTCATTCCATTGTCAGGAGCATAGAGGCATGCGTTGCTCTGATTGAGAGTGACGGGTAAAGGAAAGGAGTATTCAGACTGACTGACCTCTGTGAGTTTGCCGCAGACGGTACATTTGGTTTTGAGGATTGATTTGGGCGGGTTCTGTTTGTTCTCGTACGCTCCGAGACAACCCGTGCTGCAGAACTCCTGAAACGCCTCGCTGGAGTCCACCTGGGCCACGATGGTCCCCTTCATGTTTGTGATGTCCCTGAAAACACAACACAGTTAGTACACTGTTTATTTCTTGTGTCTTGATTTCTCTTATGTACAAAAATGTCCCAAATTGGGATCAATAAAGTTCTTATCTATCCATCTACATATGATAATAGAAACAATGGTTTGATTAACATTTTGGTGCTTTTAGATCCACTATCTCCATGCACAGGTACACCTTTATCTAAATTGAGATTTAATTGAATACCTTAATTCATTTAAATACAAGGATCACAAAAAAGTCATGTCATATTATTTTGATATCATTGATGTAAGTGTGTTTTAGTGTTGCCATGTAAGTGTATTTTTTAAATGGATTGTTAAATACACCGTACAAAACAAAAAAATAAATGTCCTCATTATAATTATTCGTATTACATATGGTGTCGACATCATGCAGGAAGATACTATAATAAATAATTGGTTGATGCAAAAATATTCTTAAAAAGAGATAAGATAAGAGAGATAAGATAGTACTTTAAAGATCCCAATTTTAAGAATATTTCAAATTTAAAAAAACTTTACTTAATTGAACATAAAGATTTGGTTAATTGTTACAACCCCCTTTGTTTTGTGAATGGGCGACGCCACATGCACAATGCTAAATTCAAACCGTAAACTCTCTCAATGTGTTGCCAGGTGTTGTGTGCCTGGGACTCACTTCTTGCACATGGTGCAGCTCTTCTTGGGGGCGGGTTTGTGCGAGAAGGCGGACAGACAGGTGGTGGAGCAGAACAGGTGGGTGGAGCCTTTACGCTGGTAGGCCGTCTGTCCTTTCTTCAGAGGCTTCTTACAGTTAGCACAGGTCACCTGGGATCAGCAAACAGAACAATGGCTTCACTGTGGGGCGGCTTTACAACGGTGATACGTTATCTACGACTCTATTAGCTGCCACTAGAGCTAACATCCATCTGAGGAGCCACTGCAGATACACATTACCCAAAACCTTCTTAGCCTGAAAGAGACACACCTTGGATTTACACATCTGTCTTTAAAACAGTTTCAAGTTCCCCCATAGCCTTGTTCGTATGATTGTACTGTATGTTATAGCATGTTTGAAGGTCAGTGAGGCCTTCCTCTGTATATCCACAAATGATGTAGGTTTGATATGTGATTTAATTGTAAACTACACAAGGCTTACAGAGAATATTGTATTGTCTATGATTGTATACATGTGAAAAGCTGAATTAAAAAATAATTTAAGTTTCAAGTTGAGGAAAACCAAGGAAAGACACATTTTTGTATTTAAAGAAATAGAAGACGGAGAAAATAAATAAGAAAACCACAAGAGTAATTGTAAAAAAATACAATTACGAAGATAACTATAGCAGGAAAGGATTATATTCCATATGAAAGTATAACACATATTACATTACATTACATGTTACTTGTTAGATGCTTTTATCCAAGGCGACTTACATACTCAGTACTCAATACTGTGGGCAATCCCCACAGGAGCAATTTGGGGTGAAGTGTCTTGCCCAGGGACACAACGACATGCTGACTGCAGCGAGGTTTGAACCTGTGACCCCCTGATCCGAACATCTACGGACAACCCACTACGCCACACGCCTCCCTATATAATATATATAGAGTTGCATGGACAACTGAACAGCTAACTCTGGATACAAGTTCTAACTTAAAAAACTAAAGTCGGTCTGCTATGACAGGGTCTTCCTCCACATTCACCCAACACAACTACACACACCTTGACGGTCCTGGCCTGCGGCTGCGACCCGGAGGAGGAAGTGTTGGAGGAAGACTGGCCCGGAGGTTTGGGCAGAGAGGAGGCCGGGGAGGGAGAGTCCACCCCCGACTGCTTCTGGTTCCTGGGAACTGAAGCTGACTGAGAGATCCACAAGTCTGGAGGGAAAGAAAGAAAGAATGATAAAACTTGATCTAAAGCAGAGGTTCCCAAACCTTTCTCACCGAGGGCCACATACAGAAAAACATAGAAGGGCTGGGCCACTCACTAGCAGTGAGGTATATTGCCTCCTAAGTTAAGTTATAAGTTAGCAAAATCAATCAAATGTAGGTAAATTATACTTGATACTTAAATAAGATTAAAGAACAAATCTATTTAAAAGTATTGGTAGGTCCATCCTTAAAACAGAAGCCTCACATTGCTAAGGGGAAAAGCACAAGTTTCATGTGATCTCATTATACTTCTTGAATTAGCTGAGGGCCGATTCAAAATGGACAACCGGCCGCAGTTTGGACACCCCTGATCTAAAGAGTCAAGTTGAACCAGTGTAGTCAACAGCACCACCTGGAGGAGATGACAGGAACATAAAACTGTCCCACATGAACAACTCACAGACTACAAAGCCCTCACTGTGCCTTGCTGCATGACGTTGCATTGTTTTATAGCAAAAATAAAGCTTTTTTTAGGACGATCATGCTTTTGACTTGTTTAGAAGGCTGTGTTTGTGCTTATCATCTGAACACCATAACTGTGTATCTGTTACTCCCGTAAACAGATGAAGGAGAGCTGGTTACAGTTACAGTACATTACTCTGTTTGCCACATTCATTTTTCCATTTTATGATGACTTTATGAATTTCACAGAGAAAAGTTTGGAAATGCACTAAAGTGAACTCCTATCCTCTGAACGCAAGCAGGAGAGTAACAGTAGGAAACAACATGCAGGTTCCTCAGAACAAAAATAAAAGCAAACATTTCCCAAATTGGGATCAATAACGTACTTACTATCTATCTATCTATCTATCTATCTATCTATCATCCATCCATCTATCCATCCATCCATCCATTTATCTATCATCTATCTATCCATCTATCCATCTATCTATTTATCCATCTACCTATCATCTATCTATCATCTATCTATCTATCATCTATCCATCTATCAATCCATCTATCATCTATCTATCATCTATCTATCTATCATCTATCAATCTATCATCTATCCATCTATCTATCCATCTATCAATCTATCTATCATCTATCTATCTATCTATCATCTATCTATCATCTATCTATCTATCATCTATCAATCTATCATCTATCTATCATCTATCCATCTATCAATCTATCTATCCATCTATCCATCTATCAATCTATCTATCATCTATCTATCTATCTATCATCTATCTATCATCTATCTATCTATCCATCTATCAATCCATCTATCAATCTATCTATCATCTATCTATCTATCTATCATCTATCTATCATCTATCTATCTATCATCTATCAATCTATCATCTATCTATCATCTATCTATCATCTATCTATCTATCATCTATCAATCTATCATCTATCCATCTATCTATCCATCTATCAATCTATCTATCATCTATCTATCTATCTATCATCTATCTATCATCTATCTATCTATCATCTATCAATCTATCATCTATCTATCATCTATCCATCTATCAATCTATCTATCCATCTATCCATCTATCAATCTATCTATCATCTATCTATCTATCTATCATCTATCTATCATCTATCTATCTATCCATCTATCAATCGATCTATCTATCTATCATCTATCTATCTATCATCTATCTATCTATCATCTATCAATCTATCATCTATCCATCTATCTATCATCTATCCATCTATCAATCCATCTATCAATCTATCTATCATCTATCTATCTATCTATCATCTATCTATCATCTATCTATCTATCATCTATCAATCTATCATCTATCTATCATCTATCTATCATCTATCTATCTATCATCTATCAATCTATCATCTATCCATCTATCAATCTATCATCTATCTATCATCTATCTATCTATCAATCTATCATCTATCTATCATCTATCTATCATCTATCTATCTATCTATCATCTATCTATCATCTATCTATCTATCATCTATCAATCTATCATCTATCTATCATCTATCTATCATCTATCTATCTATCATCTATCAATCTATCATCTATCTATCTATCATCTATCAATCTATCATCTATCCATCTATCAATCTATCATCTATCTATCATCTATCCATCTATCAATCTATCATCTATCTATCATCTATCTATCATCTATCTATCTATCATCTATCAATCTATCATCTATCAATCTATCATCTATCCATCTATCAATCTATCATCTATCCATCTATCCATCTATCTATCCATCTATCATCTATCCATCTATCTATCTATCAATCTATCAATCTATCCATCTATCTATCTATCCATCTATCAATCTATCCATCTATCTATCCATCTATCCATCATCTATCAATCTATCCATCTATCTATCCATCTATCCATCTATCATCTATCCATCTATCCATCTATCCATCTATCTATCTATCCATCTATCTATCATCTATCTATCATCTATCTATCCATCTATCTATCTATCTATCCATCTATCTATCCATCATCTATCCATCTATCTATCATCTATCAATCTATCATCTATCCATCTATCTATCCATCTATCCATCTATCATCTATCAATCTATCTATCTATCTATCCATCTATCCATCTATCATCTATCAATCTATCATCTATCCATCTATCTATCCATCTATCAATCTATCATCTATCCATCTATCCATCCATCTATCCATCTATCATCTATCAATCTATCTATCTATCTATCCATCTATCCATCTATCCATCATCTATCTATCATCTATCAATCTATCTATCTATCCATCTATCCATCTATCCATCTATCCATCTATCCATCATCTATCTATCATCTATCAATCTATCTATCTATCTATCATCTGTCTATCTATCTATCTAAAATATAAGACCATAAACAGAGACATGTGTTCTGTTGGATTCACATATTATTCAGTTTACATTGTAATGAGGGTTCAAGCCAAGTTCTGCTAACCATTTCAGTAACAACCGTCACATTTGACCTGTGTGCACATGCTCAAGTTAGATCTCCTTCGCAGCATAATAGAAGCGTTACCTGCTCTATTGTGTGTCCCCGAGTCTCCGTTCTGCACCAGCTGGCCCCGCCCCGGGTTGAAGGAGGCTGTCGGGCGACCAGATGGGGTTTCAGGAGTCAGGCTGAACGAACTGCTGATCTGAAGGCCGTTTTCCTCCAACTGGCCTTCACCTGCCTGGACAGAGATGATTTTTAGGTCAGTTTTTTTTTTACTTGGTGACAAAACATCAGAAAACCAAAAGATGGTTTGGTCTGGGAGGAACCTAAAAAGAGGGAGCCGTGTTCTGTGTAACTCAACGAACCTGCATCGTATCTAACCTCTTACTAACAGCTGCCAGTGCCACTTGGATCACTTAATATTGGAATTAACTATCAGCACATGGCAGTATCATTACGAAGAGATCATCAATAGGGCAGACACCCAATATGAAGAAGTGTAATATTAAAATCACACGTGTCACAATATTTGTTAAAAGCCAAATATGTGAAAAGAAAATCATATATCAATCAACATTTGTGGGAAAAGTCAATTATAAATCCTTATACTTAAAAAAATATATATAAAAATAAAATAATAATCACACCTAGGGCTGCTAATTTTTTTTTATTGGTTTTTCAGTTGAGTTATACTTAAAGTTCAGAGTAATCAACTGTTAAAAACACACTGTTAAAAAAAAAACTCTCCAATAAATTGATGTTTTCAAAGTAAATGGATAATCGTTTTTTAATAATCGTGATATCAATTAGTGACCCAAATAATCGAGATTATGATTTTTGCCATAATCGAGCAGCCCTAATCTCACCATGATCGTTTTACCATATTTTTCAATGATAACATAAATAATATTTAAAAAAGGATTATTCCCCAATATAGCAAATGCTTTGTAAATTATGATTATTTTGAATTATAAAGATAAACCTTTTTACGACAAAGAGAACATCTGCTTTCCCCAACAGCTATTACCAAACAACACCAGAACTAACCCGGAACCCAATTAGAAGGCAAACAAACATTTGATCAATAAACTAGTTTAGTAGAGGTGAATGTAAACTACGTAGTATTGAAGAAAACTTCTCACCACTGCCGCCGCCGCCCCGTCCTGCAGTGAGGTCACCGAGGTGATCATCAGGTTCATGTCCTCCTGGTCCTCCTCTGCTTCCTGAGTCGGGGTCTTATCTTTAGGACCAGCCGAGTCCCCCTTCTCTCCTCCGGACCCCAGAGTGGTGACGCTGGAGATCCTGATCTTGGAGTCTGGCTCGGTGCTGCTGAGTGCACCGGGGGAGGAAGAGGAGGCGTCTTTCTGCTCAGCATCCTCCTCCTCCTCCTCGTCCTCATCCTCGATCACTATGGGCTCTGCTTCTGTGCTGGGGGTTTTAGGAGGGGCCGCGGCCGCCGTGGAAGCGCTGGAAGATGCAGGAGAAGCGGGGGTCGTTTCCTCTTCCTCATCCTCCACCTCCATTTCCATTTCCTCCTCCTCTTCCTCCTCTATCGTTGTGACCATGTCTCCAGGCGCCTCACCTGGCACAACAAAGGCGGTGCTGGGCGTGTCGTGGGAGGAAGGAGTCGTGGCAGAAGGCTGGGGGTCCTCCACCCCTAAGAGGACCACATCATCATCATCATCATCATCATCGTCCGCTGTGACCCCCTCCTTCTTTGTGGCATCATCAAGTTCCTCTGTGACCCCCTCCTCATTTGAGGCATCATCAAGTTCCTCTGTGACCCCCTCCTCATTTGTGGCTTCATCAAGTTCCTCTGTGACCCCCTTCTCCTTTAAGGCTTCATCATCTTCCTCTGTGACCCCTTCCTCCTTTGTGGCTTCATCAAGTTCCGCTGTGACCCCCTCCTTCTTTGAGGTTTCATCAAGTTCCGCTGTGACCCCCTCCTTCTTTGAGGTTTCATCAAGTTCCTCTGTGACCCCTTCCTCCTTTAAGATTTCATCAAGTTCCTCTGTGACCCCCTCCTCTTTTGTGGCTTCATCATCTTCCTCTGTGACCCCCTCCTCTTTTGTGGCTTCATCATCTTCCTCTGTGACCCCCTTCTCCTTTAAGGCTTCATCATCTTCCTCTGTGACCCCTTCCTCCTTTGAGGCTTCATCATCTTTCTCTGTGACCCCCTCCTCCTTTGAGGTTTCATCAAGTTCCTCTGTGACCCCCTCCTCCTTTAAGGCTTCATCATCTTCCTCTGTGACCCCCTCCTTCTTTGTGGCTTCATCAACTTCTTCTACCACTTCTTGTTCTTGTTCTTCCGTTACCATGGAAGCTTCCTCCCCAGCCTCCTCCTCCTCCTCGGGGGGCGTGGCCTGTTGCTCAGGGGAGGGAGTGGCGTCCATGTTCTCCACCCTCTCCCCTGCCTCTCCTCCTGCGGCAGGGCTTGGTTCTGGCTCCCCGTCCATTGCTAAGGCAACCACCTGGCAAAATACCAAAAAAACAAACAGTTTAATCATCATAAAACCAGTGTCTGGTGCCGGCTCCACCTCATTATCTCCTGACAGCTGCACAGGTAACACAGCAGGTGTGTCCCCCCGCCCCATAACCCCCTCATGACAGGTGAAGAACCACAGCCATTGTTAGTCACCACTCGGGATATGTGCCATTAGGCAATTAAATGTTGCTACCCTCCCTTGTCATCACCAAAAATACTAGTAAACAGCATTTTATAAAAAGTATTATATGAATTAATGCATTTCAATAAAACATTGACAAATTGTAGTAAAATGTCTTCCTAGTGAAAGGTCTCTTTATAAAAAAATAATCATCCTTTATCTACTATGGCTAAAAAAATAAAGGAAGGTGGGGAAAGGAAGCGCCCGGTTTCCTCACGCAATTGTTTTGTTGAAAAATGTTGGGGAAAAATGACATTTCATAAATCTAGCGCAATTTATCAGTATTTAAATTAGCTAAACATATATGGTTGTTTGTAGGCTGTATTAGAATACATTGGCTGTAGGGATCTTTGTTAATGATAACACATGGCACATTTACTAAATAAATATTATGTTGAATATTGTCTTTAATAAATGTTATTTAGGCAGTAATTGCTGTCATGTTTTGTAGGATAATGGAAAATCATGATGATGTGCCCTGTTTAACATGCACAATGCAAGGCAGGGCTAGACATTATAAATGGCACGCTGGCCCGGAAGCACTATTTATGGCGCTTTTCCACTGCAGCGCTTAGCACGGTTAAAGCGGGCCGTGCCAACCCCGGACGTTTTTTTGTTGCTTTTCCACTAGGGGTAGTTCCGGCTCAGGGCTACTTTTTCCCCTTTTTTTTGGCCCTCCAAAATCGAGGTTCTTACCGGGCCAACAACCGGGCTGAATATGCTAAACTAGTGACGTAAACACTCTTGACTGTTGAATGGTCAGAGAGAATCGCTGGCAAGGGGGGGGGGGGGGGGGGGGGGGGGGGGGGGGGGGAGGGGGGGGGGGGGGGGGGGGGGGGTGGAGGGGGGGGGGGGGGGCTACAACTACAACACAATGAACATATTTTACCGTGATTTAATTTTACGTTTCAAAATTATGCCGAAGTAACAACATACTGATACTGGTCTGCTGACAAGACAGCAGGCGAGAAACCTTTTAAAATGCGTCTTTTCTGAATGGAGATCGGATCAGGTTAAGCTAACGTTGTATATGCTCCGTCAACACTCACCAATCTGATCAATGATGACATGTATAGCCGCATGTCATCATTTCAGCGCTGGTTGTCTTGGTGGTGCCCAGCAAACAATGTGGGCTTCGTAAATAATTGGACAGCCTTCTGGGGAAAATCTGGTCTGATTAAGAGAGACGGCATTCATCCTACTTTGGAAGGTGCAAATCTCATTTCGGCAAACATTTCAGGGCTTTGTGGACTTAATCCATGACAAACTGGAGTTGAGACCAGGAGGCGGAGTCGCAGTCTTACACGCTTCTCTGCGCTCTCTCCTAGGCAGTCATCCATAGGAATCCCGAACCCAATAAAATACCCAATATTAGCGGTGTGTGTGTCTGCCCAAGGACAATTTAAGGTAAAACCTAATAGAGGTGTCATACATAATAACCTAATAAAAGTAAATGTAACAACTACTACAGTGCAACAAAACAGGAAGATTAAATGTGGTCTCTTAAACATAAGATCTCTAGCATCTAAACCAATATTGGTAAATGATTTAATATCAGATTATAATATTGATATATGCTGTCTCATTGAAACTTGGTTGAGACATGAAGAATATGTCAGCATAAATGAGGCCACTCCACCCAGCCATATCAATACTCATATTGCCCGAGGCATGGGCCGAGGAGGTGGAGTTGCAGCAATCTTTGACTCAAGTTTACTTATCAATACTAAACCAAAATTAAAATTATACCTCCTTTGAAAGCCTCGTTTTTAGTCTTACGCATCCGACAAGGAAAACTTTACAGCCAATCTTATTTGTTACAGTGTACCGTGCACCAGGTCCTTATTCAGAATTCTCTGAGTTTTTATCAACTTTGGTTCTTAAAACAGATAAAGTAATTATCGTAGGTAACTTTAATATTCATGTTGACGATGATAAAAATAGCCTTTATCCATTTCTTAGTAACTTTCGAAGTACTGTTACTAGACTACAAAGCATTAGTCAAAAGCTCGGTTAGTGCTATAGCCAAATTTAAGGAAGAGATTCCACCAATACTTAACTCGATAGCATGTCTGCATGTAGGGGAGGAAACTTATACAAAATGTCCACCACCCCAAATTGATCATGTTGTTGATAGTGCTACACATGCGCTGCGAATAAAATTAGACTCTGTTGCTCCTTTGAAAAAGAAGAAAATACAACATAGATTAGCTCCATGGCATAATGCCGAAACCCGCAAAATAAAGCAAAGGTCGAGACAACTTGAAAGGATATGGCGTTCCACTAAACTTGAAGAATCTCGTTTAATTTGGCATATTACTCTCAATGAATATAAGAAAGCACTGCGTAAAGCGAGAGCAGCCTACTACTCTTCATTAATAGATGAGAATAAGAATAATGCAAGATTTCTTTTCAGCACTGTAACCAGGCTGACAGAGAGCCATAGCTCGATTGAGCCTTCTATTCCCATAGCACTCAGTAGTAATGATTTTATGTGCTTTTTTAACGATAAAAAACTCTTAGAAACAAAATCAATGACCTCTTGCCTTTGACCAGTATAGTGTTATCAACAGCTCCCGGAAACGTAAGTTCTAATATTACACTAGATAGTAAACTAGAATGCTTTTCAGCTTTTTTAAAGTTTTTCCATTAATTAGCACTTCTTTATTAAATATTATGAATATGTCTTTATTATCAGGCTATGTTCCACAGTCATTCAAAGTAGCAGTGATAAAACCGCTTCTTAAAAAGCACAACCTCGATCCAGAGATTTTAGCCAACTATAGACCTATTTCTAATCTTCCGTTCCTCTCAAAAATTCTTGAGAAAGCAGTCGCAAAACAGTTGTGTGATTACTTAAAAAACAATGATTTATTTGAAGATTTTCAGTCTGGCTTTAGAACACATCATAGCACAGAGACAGCTCTGGTTATAGTCACAAATGACATTCTAATAGCCTCTGACAAGGGACTTGTCTCTATTCTTGTTTTGCTCGATCTCAGTGCTGCATTTGATACTATCGACCGCGATATCCTATTGCAAAGACTAGAGCACTTAGTTGGTATAAAGGGAACTGCTTTAGGCTGGTTTAGGTCCTATCTATCTGAACGCTCTCAGTTTGTACGTGTCAACGATGAATCTTCCACGCAAACCAAAGTTAGCCATGGAGTGCCACAGGGCTTAGTGCTCGGACCTATTTTGTTCACATTATATATGCTTCCGTTAGGCAATATTAGGGATGCTCCGATCGATCGGTCACCGATCGAGATCGGCCGATACTCACTCTCTACCGATCGATCGGTGCTCTCTAAACATGCAGATCGCGAGAGCCGATCGCATGACGTAAAATACATGACACTTTTCTCTGTGTGCGGCAAAACAAGCTCGCCAAAATGGCTTCACCGGTCTGGCATTATTTTAAGGTGTCCGAAAAAGACAGTAAAATAGCGGTATGCAACGTGTGTGAAGTAGAAATCCTGCAGCTCCACCCACCAGACCGGTAAGCGGAGCGAAACACACAAGAGTTAGACCTAACACACTTAGCTATTTTATCTACCTCTGGAACAAGCTAAACTAGTCATTATAAATATACGTATTCTTCACTGTCGGGTCACTCATTACTGGATCAGTGAGCTGCATGAGATACTGACAGGCTGTCAGGAGAGGGAGAGAGGGGGAGAAAGGAAAAGAGAGCGCTTCCGCTCATTTCTCCCGTGTTATTATCCAAAGTGAATGTAAACTTGAATAATGTACATCATTTGAATGTAATAATTAAGTTAATTGTTGTTTGTGGAAGCTCCAGTGAATGAGCCCCATTAACTGAGTTTTAAACATCACTTTAAATGGAAGATTTAAAGTGATGTTTAAATCTTCCATTTAGGCCCCGCCCACTCGATCGGATCGGCGATCGGCCGATACTGATTCCGGCGATCGGCCCAGAAATTGGCGATCGGAGCATCCCTAGGCAATATTATAAGGAATCATTCTGTAAACTTTCATTGTTATGCGGATGATACTCAACTATATTTATCAATCAAGCCTGATGAAATTAATCATCTAAATAAAATTCAAGACTGCCTCAAGGACTTAAAAACGTGGATGACCTTACATTTTTTGATGTTAAACACGACCAAAACTGAAGTTATTGAACTTGGCCCGAAGAATCAACGAAACAAAATAACAAAAGATATACTAACTATGGATGGCATTAATTTGGCCTCCAGTGAGACTGTAAGGAATCTTGGTGTTATATTTTTATCAGGATTTATCCTTTAACGCCCACATAAAATCAATTTCAAGGACCGCCTACTTCCATCTACGTAACATTGCAAAAATCAGGCATATCTTGCCTCAAAACGATGCAGAGAAACTAGTCCATGCATTTGTTACTTCAAGGCTGGATTATTGTAACTCCTTATTATCAGGGTGTACCAAGAAGTCAGTCAAGTCGCTTCAGCTGTTTCAAAATGCTGCAGCTCGTGTACTAACCAGAGTTAGGAAAAGGGACCACATTACTCCTGTTCTGGCTGCCTTACACTGGCTCCCTATAGAACACAGGATAGAATTTAAAATTCTTCTTCTCGCCTACAAAGCCCTTAATGGGCAGGCGCCATCTTACCTTAAAGAACTCATTATACCCTACTGTCCTACTAGGGCATTAAGTTCCAAGAATGCAGGGTTGTTGGTTGTTCCTAGAGTCTCTAAAAGTACAATGGGAGCCAGAGCCTTTTCTTATCAAGCTCCACATTTGTGGAATCAGCTTCCAGTTTGTGTTCGGGCGGCAGACACCCTATCCGTTTTTAAGAGTGCGCTTAAGACCTTCCTTTTTGATAAAGCTTATAGTTAGGGCTGATTAGATTCAGCCCCTAGTTTTGCTGATATAGGCTTAGTTTGTCGGGGGACATCTTACTTCTTCCTTCTCTCTGTCCATAGCTGTGTACTCTCATGTTCCGATTAACCCAGCTTCCACAAATTTCTTTCTTTTTGGTGTCTATATACCAGGGATGCCAGTGATTATTCGATTATTCGTTACAGTCTCCATAATCGAATATTACTTAAATAAAATCGATTTTATTTATATATTTTTTTATTATTATTTATGTATTTTTTTTCTTTTTCTGGGTTAGTTTTAACCATAATGTAGACTAATGCTAATAATAAGGGCTGCCGAATAATCGATTTTGATCATGGTCAGTTTCTGGCAACCCTACTATATACGCCGGGATCCGGAGTCATGGATGATCCTGCGGTCCTGTGTCCTGCATCGCGAGCCCTGGATCTTGAGTCGTGGCTGTGGTCCTGGATCATAGGTCCTGGATGGATATCCTCGTGGATTCATCTTCTTATTATACACACATGCATTTCCAAACATTTGGACTACCTATGTTGCAAATGTATTATCTTTTCAATTTACACACGGCATCTATTGCACGTCTGTCCGTCCTGGGAGAGGGATCCCTCCTCTGTTGCTCTCCCTGAGGTTTCTCCCATGTTCCCTTTAAACTGTGGGTTTTCTCTGGAAGTTTTTCCTTGTACGATGTGAGGGTCTAAGGACAGAGGGTGTCGTATTGTCATACTGATATTCTGTACAAACTGTGAAGTCCACTGAGACAAATGTAACATTTGTGATATTGGGCTATATAAATAAACATTGATTGATTGATTGATTGAATGATTGACTGACAACAACGGCCTACAGACATAAATAAACCAGCGACTGTATTCTCCATTACACAGACAGTCTGTGGTTTGTACTCGTTTAACTTTTGTCTAGTTTCTGAACAGATATGAGGAGCTGTGAGCTCTGAGTGCTAACAGCTAACGGCTGATGTTTTGGTTTTGTGGTTCGCATCGAACATGACGTCACGGCAGTTTTACGCAGCGTCGCCCCGCCTACACTGCGTTACTATAGTTACTGCCCCAGCTACTAACTACTAGGTCCTGCAGTGGAAATGCGCCATTAGACATCCCGGACCAGCATAACCTACTTTCCACTTGCCCGCTCGGGCCACTAAAAATATTGCTTAAAAAAAAATAAAAGTTATAGTAAGACATAAAACCACATTGTCCTGTGGTATAGGTATTTTGACAAGCAATTTTGTTAAATTGTTTCGTTTATTAAAGCTACAACATAGCGTTTTGTGAGGCGATTGTCGTTGTTGGATGAAAAGCAAACAGCTGTTTGCTGCAGAGCGCAGCGCGAGCAGGCTCGCGTGTGGGAGCGCGCTCTTTCACTACAGACCTTCGCGCCACCTAACCATTCGCCAAAATGTTTAAAAAACAATCTTCAAATAAAAGAAATTCACCGGAGGAGTTAAAGGACAGTGACAGGGAGTATGAGAGAAAGTTTCAGCTACAATGGCTTGATCGATGGAGTTGGCTTCAATATGATGATATAAACAAGGTCTTCTGTCGGCTCTGTACATCAATGCCGACCTATGCTGACAAGTAAGTGAAGAGTAGAACATATAAAAGGTATTGGCTATAGGGAGATGTCCCAGCAGTTTAGGAGGATGAAGGTTCTAATCTAATCTATTACATAGCCATTACATTTATAACTCCTGATGACATTACATTACATTACATTGCATTTAGCTGACGCTTTTATCCAAAGCGACTTACAATAAGTACATACGACCAAGAAGACACAACCTTGAAGAAAACAGAATCATATAAGTACATCAGGTTTCATAGAGCCAAACATTTCAAGTGCTACTCAGCTGGCTATAGATAAGCCAGTCCTTTACAGGAAGTGTATTATAAAAATAATAATACTCATAGCAGAAATGTCACCCTCCTTTTTTTCTTTTAACAATGACCACAATATAATAATTGTAATAAACCAAATATGAACAATTGAGGAAGAACTGATGATTCAAATGTTGTAGTACAAGTAGTATTGTAGTTTGTGCATTAATTACTATTGCAACAAATGTGTTCATTTTCTTCATTATTAGAGTCGATTGGTTTGGACGAATGCTCTTTGGCCAGTGGCTACAATGGTGGGACCAGTGATAATAAAATTCTACTGGCCCGGAAATTCTACTTTGTCTACCACTGCAAAGTGTGATACCAATTCATTATTTGGTAGTTGATTATGTCTTACCACTTTAAACAAAAAAACTCTTACTTGAACCACGGTACAGTCCGCTCCTTAAAGAGTGTGTAGCACTCAAAATCAGCTCAGACTCATTCTGTCTTTTCAAAACATTCCAAAGACAATATTCTCAAAGGATTGGAATATTGCTTTAAAATGCATATTATATATTAATAGAGTTGAAGGATAGTGCAGAGCTTTGTGCTAGAGGAAACACATTATGAAAGAAGGCAGCTACTAAAAGCAATGTCTTCAGAGCAGGTTCAAGTACAGGTGAGTCAAAGTAAAGGTGATCCTACGCGAGATGTAGTACATCGAGTACAAATCGTAATTAATGTCAAGCTTTGGTGTTTAGCTACTCTTGTTACTCCTTGGCTTTGTCGCTCTCAAAGACACAAACAAAAGTAGTTGAGCGTGTCACATGACCTGTATGAAGGGAACACAGGAAACCAGCAAAATAAGTGAAGAACACCGAGTATCATCCAGACGCTGTCAGAGCGCTCCAACCATTCAACGTCAAGGGGCGGGACATCTCTAAGCAGTTGACCAATCACAACAGAGCCGGCCAGCTAACCAATCAGAGCAGACTGGACTCTGGTTTCAGACAGAGGGTGAAAAGAGGTGCTGCAGCGACAGGCAGTATGAGAACAATAAAGAGCTTTTTGAACATTAAAACATGGAGACATGTCCCAGTAGAGACACAAAGCATTTCAACTTGAATATGAGCAGAATATGTCCCTACGATTACCATCATCATCATCATGCTGGTGTTATGATTTTAATCAAAGAGGCTATTTTAGAGGAAATGTGAAAATATCAAAATAAATATCAATAATGTCGGCATATATTATGTATGAGCCACATCGCCCTGATCTCAGAGAGCTGCTACGTGCCTGCCCAGCAACGGGAGGCCCCTCCTCCTCCTCCTCCTCCTCCTCCTCCATCTCCTCCTCTTCCTCCTCTCTCTCTCCTCACGTCTCTCACCCCCCTTTTTACCCCTCTCTTCCTGTTCTCAGCACCCCCTTCCCTTCCTAACGACGCAGCAATCTACGCCTCCTCTCACCTGCCGTTTCTCCCCGTCCCTCTCTGCATGTGGCTCTCTCTTGTTGCCCCCAGCAACTGTTGAAGCTACACCTTGGTTACCGTGGTGACGGTGTGGCTCACCACCACAGGGACTGGGTCTCTGCATCTGGGTGCTGTTGAGTTGGCCAACACATGACTTCAATTGGTTCAATATAAGCCTATGGGGTGCTGAATTGATACCTGTATGTATCATGGCTGTGACTAATGGTTGTTTTCATTATAGAAAATGTTTTGTATTGTCGTTCCAAAATACAACGATTTTCAGTTTAATCTGATGTAAAAACAGAGGAAACCATGACATTTTCATATTTGGGAGGCTAAAACTCTTGCTTGAAAATGTACTTCAATGATCAATCAGTTATAAAAAGAGTTGCTGGTTGCACAGCAGCTCTACTCCTTGAAGAGTAGAGCCTGAAACGCCTCCATTTGAGTGTGACATCACTACGTAACACTCGCACTTCTATTGGCTAGCACTCTAACACATTGTACGTGATAGTCTAAGGGGCGGGACATCTCTTAGTGGTTGACCAATCACAACAGAGCCGGCCAGCTAACCAATGAGAGCAGACTGGGCTCTGGTTTCAGACAGAGGGGTAAAAGAGGTGCTGCAGCACAGGCAGTATGAGAAAAATAAAGAGCTTTTTGAGCATTAAAGCATGGAGACATGTAGAGACACTACATACTGATATGAACCTGAACATCAGAATAGTATGTCCTCTATAATATCCAAAAGATCTGGTGCCACTCTGGGGATCAGATCTATTTAAAGCACTGTTGGGGATCTCTGCACTCTACGTTGATCTGTTTCTGTCAAAATCTCCCTTTTTATGTCACAGCAGGGAGATCACACAACACATCACTGCAGCTTCAGCACAAACACACACACAAGCTCACACACAGTTTTCTGAACCGACAACTATCTCTGCAGCTCTATGATCTTCTCCCACACTGAACAGGAAGAGCCTGAACGCACCTGAAAACATTCTTGAGCGCAACAACAAGTCTGTACTACAGAGGAAGCCACATCACTGCATGACATAATTGAGGCAGCCATTTTGGCTCAGCACAGTGGGGTGCATCTATGTAATATAATCACAGCACTACAGCTGCCATATCACGGAAGAAACAGGTAGGCAAACTGGGGTTTCTTGTTAATATTGTAGAGCTTGCACATTAACAACATGTATGTTTATTCATGGTCTAGTTGGGATTTTGCAAAATATCTGTATGGTGGGAAATCCAGCCTGACCCAAATGACCTCCGGACAGGAAACTGGGACAAAATTAAATAATCGATAATCCCACGACATTTGAGTGTTCCTATTGGTGCATTCACCAAATATTTACATAATGAGATTTTTATAAATAATCACCAGTAATGTTTGTTTAAGTGTGGGAATACAAAGACAGTCACTTGACTAAAACCAGCTTTATTTACTTCAAATGTATGTCAGTTACTTCGCAAAAAACAGGGGGTTGAAATCTAATGCAATAGTCCTGCATTAGAGCTGGGTATACTTCCAATACTTCTATCAATACTACTGCCAATTCGTAAGTATATCAACATCTAATACCTTTATTTTGAGATATAATTACAAAATCGTTTTTAATTGAACAAAAGCAGGCAACATAATCGAAAGTAATGGTCATCTTCTGCAGATTGACAAGAAGTTAAACTTAAATTAAAAACATGTCTAAAACTAGCAAACAGTTCTGATATGAACACACATTTAACGGCAGCTTATGAAGGACTTTCCAGGCCCCTAAAAAACTGAAATCTACCATCTCTGACTCACCAAAGATAACCACTAGTATTCACAACAGGCCTATTCTTGTGTTGTGGTATTACAAGTTTCAGATGCAGATTAAACTCTCATTAAAACAGCAATCAGACAAAGAGGCATGTGATCAAAATACACATGTCAGGGTATTTTAAATGTGCATGGTCCTAGTGGGAAATTATGTGTTGCTCCATCCGCTGCATTACACACACTTTCTACAACAACTATTGGAAACATTACGCTGTATTATTGTTGCACTCGCTCACTTCTTGCTTACAGTCAATGTTATCCTATCACAACTATTACTGACCAGTGTGGAAAGCAGCGTTACGAGATTCCTCTCAAACACTTAACACCCACCTAATTTTGGTCTAAAAATAATAATTGACAAACTATATCTGGAGCCAATCAATCTATCTATTTTATCGCTTCCTGTTTTTGTTCCGGCCATGATAGTTTAGATACGTTTGTGCAATTAGATGCTAAAATACAAGTTTCAAGATGTCAATACGTTTAAACAATGTCAATATTTCCATATATTTGCCTTTTTTCTATCAAAGTTAAAACATATTCTTTCATAAAAGCATGCTTTTTCAGAAATGTAAGTTCCTTATGTGAAAGTTCATCAAAGTATGTACTTTTGATTAAAAACACATGACTACAAAGCACCAGAGTTGAATCCTATATGCTTGAAGATTGTCAGGAGGATGTACTTGACTGTGAAACACTGAAGCTATAACATTGCTCATGGTGGTCACGTGACAGGAAGCACAAGTGAAAACAGTGACATTCAAGATCAATACGTTGTTCTTGACTGTTTAAAAGAACCAAGAAGGTATTCCGAATCCTTTCTGTCCAATCCAACTCAAGCTTGTGTTTTATGTCTATGTGTTTTAGGACTACAACTGGCTCTCTGTGTGTGGGGTTAACTGGTGTCAAAATATAGAGAGAGGACCCAAAGGCACCCCCTTCTCCAAGTAAAGCTGCGACATAAAAGCATCTGATAATATAACATCACAGGGAAACTCAGTAGTGCACTGAGGGGGGAAATAGCGTGGTCTCGACTCAGATCAGACTGCAACGCAGAGCTATGAGCCTGCATTGACGTGGACGAGAGAAACGAGGGTCGAGTATTCATTTAATGAGCTCTGACATGCAACCTTGCTGCTCTAACGTCAACACCAGGTGGCCAGAGAGAGGCTGGGGCTGGGGGGAGGACTGCCTCCATCGTGCCAAAATCTGCGCCACATCATCACCTCACATCCTCTCCAATGCTGTCAGTTTGCGCACATCATTTTCCCCAAAGCAGGTCACGAGGTGCAGGCATGCAGCGGTTTGCGCCAGTTGCACAGATAACATCCGTCTAATAGCATTTTCAACCATAAAACGAGTGAGTTTATTATATAAGGCTTATGTCACTCACTGAGATATGGTGCGTAATGCCCAGCCACCAGAACATCCCCCAGCTGATGGGCTACAAACAGTCCGTTACCTGGCAGATTCATGCAAACTAAACCCTCCCTATCCTGCAGCTGATGAGCCCTAATAGGAAATGTTAGACAATCAGCATTGAAGGACAGTCTGTACCCAGTTTCAGGGGCCCGGTTCAGTCCCCCCTGGCTGTGCCCTTGGTTATTAACACAGCTCCATGACGAGGAACACAACAGCACATAATCCGGTCCAGCCGTTCACTATCATTCCCCTTTTTCTCCAGCAATCATATTTAACCAAGTACAGAAAGCAGGTCCACAACTTTAATAATAAGAAACAGAACTACCTGAGCTGCGCAACTCTTCCATAAATAACCCAGGTGAATGAGGGGGGTAGGTTGGATTCGGAGTTGGGATCCAGGAGAAACGTGGTTCCTCCCCTGCCCTTCCTGGCGCAAACAGCCATTGGATTAGCGGCGCAACGAGGAGAGGAGAGCAGGCACAGACTGCGCCATTGTTGCAATACCACTAGAAATAATCACAATTTATTCCCCTCAGATACAAAATAGTGTTACACTCTGCAAAGCATACACATAATGCTAATCTAAAGGTTGGGAAACGTGTGGTACCCCTCCTTTTTATCCAGTGTATTATTCCTAGTCGTGCATTCCACCCAAACAGGCCGGAAAACCGAATAAAAAACCCGATTTGTATGATACCTGTGACGCCGGGCTTTTAATTGGAAGTTGCCCCTTGCACCAACCGAGCCCACCCTGGCGCAATCAGTGGCAAATATAGCCACCACCACCAGGGGCGCGCTTTGCATTACGCATCACATGAACTGCACTCATTTGTGTCATGCGGTGTGGTGGTAAACAACGAGGCGCACAAAAAAAAACCTGCATCGTGTTTACAAGGGTTTAGATTCAACCGTGACCCGGTGTAAACCCGGTAATTTCATAACCACATTGCATCTCCTCCCCCCCCCCCAGCTAACTCCCCTCCCTTTACCCCCCCGCCCCCCCAATGGAAAACAGCACTGCCTGCCGTCCGCCATTAGGGAGCCAAATGAACAATACTGGAGACTAGAGAAGGCTGCAGAACACACACACAGCAGCCTGGGAGAAAATCTGTTAGAATAAACTGTTAATTCTTCACTTTAGTGTGTCTCCTCGCCCCGGGTTGACTCCCAGATGAGGCCCTGGACCCCCGACTAAAGGCCCGCACAAGTTCCCCAAACTTTGACTAATTAGGCGTAAAACTGGGGTAAGAAAAACGTCTGTGAAATTCTCTTACCGGAGTAGAGCTGGAAACGGTGTAGCGCCACTTTTGTGCCTTGACATTAATCCCGGGGAGCGCATGCGCAGAACGGAGAACTTTCCACTTTCCGTCCAAAGATCGTGTGTTAAGAAGATGAGTCACTACGTCACGAAGGCGTTACGTTACGTGCGAGGCCGGCGTTAAGATAGCATGTTGGCATGTTTACATGTAAAAGGGATTCCCTAATAATAATAATATTAATAATAATAATTGACTGCTACTAACTGCAGTCTTTTTTATCCATATTTTGTATGCTATTTATATTGTTTATATTTGATATAATGTTTTTTCTTTACATTTTGGGTTGTTAATTCTATATTCCACTTTTTAAGTATTTTTATTTTATGTCTGAACACACTGAGGCTTCTTCTGTAAATAATTTCCCAATAAAGTATCTATCTATCTCTATCAATCTATCTATCCATCAGCTACATGACTGAAATGTTCATACATTTTTTTTCAAATTTAAAACATGTATTCATTCCAGATATTCCAAAACCAAATGCACGCATACTGCATCGCTAATTGCAAATTATGAACCTTTTCTTGTTCATGGCAAACAAGTATTTTAAAGTCTGCCAATTGATTATACCATCCAGAAATAAATGGAAACCAGTCTGTACAGAGACTTTTACTCAAGTATTGTACTTAAATAGCTTTTTAAGTAGCCTAGTTGTACTTTACTCAAATATTTCCATTTTATTCTATACTCCTCCTCGTCACCTGCAAGTCCCTGCAATGCCCTCTCCCCTCAGTACCTCACAGATCTCCTCCACCCTTACATCCCGTCCCGCACCCTTCGATCCTCAGACTCCGGCCTGCCTTCAGTGTCGTGTTTGACCTCTATGAGGCTACTACTTATATTTGTATTTTAAAATATTCCCAATACGTTTTTTTTTACAAGCACCAATGTTTTTCTACAAATAATTTTTTACTACCTTTACTTCCATTAAATATCTGAATACTTTTCATCAGTGCAGTTAAATACATTTATTCCCAAAAACACAATTTGTGATGCTTTAAATCTTGCATATGCTCACGTTTATGGAAATGGGAATTAAACACAGAGTGAGACCTCCCTCATAATATATCCTCTCCGACGTCATCCATTCCTATTCCTTAATTTTATTTTTGTCACGCATGCGCATGAGGGGCAATCAGGAGAGTTGGTTCCATTAAACTGATTTACCCCTATCGATACAGATCATGTAACCCATGTAAACTGACACCATATCCGCTGGGAAATGGCATACTTTGATAATAAAAGGTTCAGATCCCTTTTTTTTCAAACAGGCTGCATTGAAGTACCCTTGGTCCAATCAGCAGGAAGGATCCGGGTTGAGAGAGTTCATGTTCTCAGTTCTGTCCGTAAAACATCGCCTTTCCTTATGTAATTTCATCCAGACATGCAGGAGAAAACCCAAAACGACATATAACATAATTGATAATCCCTGAAAAGCATCATTATAAATCCCTGTTGAAAAAGGGGGATGCCAAAGGATGTTAAAATACCTTTATTATTAAAATAACCACTGTAGACCGAGCAAAACAGGTTACATTTGATACAAAACAAACACTATGATGGGTTAATTTGGTGTTTTTGTGCACAAAATCCGAAGAAGTAGTGATCACGTTTTTAATATGGCGGATCAGGTGCGTTCAAGGTACCGACCGGCATCAGTGAAACGTGCAGATCGATTCACTTCAGGGGTTATTTCCATCTCTTCAACCCCACATTATAGACTGAATAAACCCCACAAAGATCTCCAAACTCACCAGACTGATGGCAGGAGGAGGATTGGACGGATTTATTTCCAGATTATCCTGATAAGAGTCGGGTTGCCAGATCTGCACAAATATCCGACTCTTCAATGTTCCCACATGCGCAAAGGCAACTAACATGTACAACGTTTGTAACACTGGAACTCAATTAAGGAAGTAATGCAGACTGTTCCTTTATTACACGCAGCCGTAAAGTATAGATCTACATAGCATTCATGAAATAATTGTGTGTTTGTATCTATGGTTTGTATGTGTGAGGCGTTCACTGACCTCATTTCATGTCATGCGCTGATGTGCGCAACACAGCAACGCGCAGTGTCGTTTCCCTTGTGCAATACATCTGTCTGCCTCTTTACTGTACCTTTATGTAGCCTATACACTATGTACTCTTTATTGCATGTTTACCCGGACATTGTTTCGTCATATTTGAATATGAACTGGGTTTGTTTTGTTTTGCATTAATCTTGTGGTCCTGCTGCAACTGCTGCATCATATCTTATGATGTAGAGTAGACTGTTCCTTTGAGATATCAAAACAATGTATGTTCAGTGTGTGACATCAAATGCATGTCATGGATTGAAACACCAACCGTATAGTTTCGTGTAACTAAAGCTGTCAGATATTTATATTGGAGTAAATTATACTGACAGTTAGTAGAAGTGAAAGTGGCATACAAAGAAACAACGACATAAGTAAGAAAGGCCAAGTGTTATTACTTTGTTTTATTGTATAGGCCTACATATTTTATTCTGAAGCTCAGTGCGTTCTTATAAAGTAAGAGTTCATATTTCAGACCTGCTTTTCCCAAAAGGTGCATAAAAGTTACATGCTGTACATCTTCTAATTTGTTCCTATTTTTACCCACATGTGTGTTACCACCTGGATTAAATACTTAGGGGAGAGTGGGGTAAATTGAGCCATTTTTTAGTTATGCTGTCCTTAAGCAAGGAGAAATGACACATAGTAAAAATGAAAGCACGCACCTATAATTCAGGATGTCTCCTATCAATGGCAATGATAAGAATTCATATTTGATCAAGGGCAGTGAAAATATTACTTCTAAAAAAAGTGCAGGTCTTGTGGCTCAACTTGCCCCGGGTTAGGGGTATGTTGATCCAGGTCAGGGGGTGCATTGAACCACTGTTCAAACCTGGGCATACCTACACAAAATCTTAAAGGTAACTTTAAACAATAAATAATAAACCAAATACAAGTTTAGTTTTTCAAATATTTTTAATATAAATTTCGATTAAATTGATTGATTTTTTTTTAACATGTTAAAAGGAAAAAGTAATCGTACAAATGGTGATACAATTTCATACATCTTACCAATCAAAGACAGGGTAAATTCAACTTTAAATGTAGCCATGAGCTCTTATTATCAACTTGGCCTACTTTCATTCATTTCTCCATTGAAAACTGGTTCACTTTACCCCATAGCCACCATTTTAGAAAAAATAGCCTAGCATTACAATTCAGAGTCATCTTTAGCTTAATGATTCACATGGTTTAATACGCTGCCAACACACCAACATATACAATATATGTGTTTAAACCTGGATAGCTGACATCTAGAACATTTACTTTGACACGTTTTTTTGTAAAAATGTTTACTTACCAGACCACAATGAGCATCTCTCTTTCACAGGCAATGAGAAATGGGAGGAGCTTGCATAATTTCTGGTCACGTGATTACAACTATAAGGCGTTGCCTGGTTACAGGGGGTGGCTCAATTTACCCCCTTCTCCCCTACCACATGATGAATTGTTGCAGGCAGAGAAACCAGTCTTGAAATGTATATACACGTTTTCATTTAGGATAAAACACATCCTTAAAGGTGGGGTAGGTGATTTTGGAGAAACCAGCTCGAGTGCGCTAGAATTTGAAAATACACAACCGGAAAAAATCTGCCACTTCCTCACAGAGCCCCTCCTCCAACACACACGAACGTGCACATGACCAATGAGGGCACGAGATAAATTTGTGCACAGATGGAAGGCTGACAGGCAGGTAGGTCATCCAGTTACTTTAGCCGGGCCGGCTCAGATGATTGGTCGTGCTTTTTACAGCGCCACAGCTTCCACCGATACATTTTTTTATGGATTTTTTGTCAAAGCCATTGCTATCGAGATGTTAAGAGCATTCCATGGAATATAACAAAAAGTGTATCTCGAGCCAGTTTCTCAAATGTACCTACCCCACCTTTAAGTTAAAGCAGTGACTGGCTGCAGTATTCTGTACAAACAACATTTTGATCAACCTTTCTCACACACACAGTATATACACAGTATACATGTCCATTTGCAGGGTCATTCACAGCCGGATATTTGTAGAAGTAAAATGTGTGTACAGCATATTCTAAAAGCGAGACGGTTGAGTATGTTAAGGAGTGATGAAGGATTGGCTAAAATAGTAGTATGGTTGTCTCCACTTGTTCTCATAAAACTGTTCACATTGCTTTTAAAAGAGCAATTGTTTAACAAGTGTTATCTCAGCTACAAGTCCTGTATGTTATATTGTGTGTTTGAAAGCTTTAGGTTTAGTTATGGATTTTCCTCCCACGAGTAACTTTCTGTCTTTTCTTTATTAACCCTCTGGAGTCCATGTGCGCATCATTTTACGTAATTAATCATATATTTTCGATTATAAGGAGTAGAAATATGATTCAGATATCCGCCGAATCGCTGGAAGTGTAGCTTTCCAGCGGTATCTCCTGTGAGACTGTAACCAGGGCATAGCAGCCAGTATGGCCGCTCAAAGCAGCTTGACTTTACACTGTGTGGGATTGGTGGATTCGTGTGTCCGTCAAGGAAATCTCGGCCGGCAGCCATCATGGTCTGAAATGACCAATGGACATCGAGAAATCACTAAGGACCTACCCACCAAGTAAACAAAACATAAATCAAGTGTCTCCCATCAGTTTACGTCTGTGAGGAGAGAGAGAGAGAGAGAGAGAGAGAGAGAGAGAGAGAGAGAGAGAGAGAGAGAGAGAGAGAGAGAGAGAGAGAGAGAGAGAGAGAGAGAGAGAGAGAAGAGAGAGAGAGAGAGAGAGAGACAGAGACAGAGAGAGACAGAGAAAATGGCTACAGTCAACTTTACAGTCACCGACTTCGCTAGAGATTTTTTTCGCTAGCAGCAGTGAAGATAGAGCCTCAGAACCTGAAGTCTTCGACTCTTCTTCTTCTGAAGAAGAATAATACAAAGACAACAACAAGGATCCATTTGGACATGGGTAAGTGTAAATATTACAGTAATAGTGTACTGGCAATGTGTGGGGAATACCGCGAAAATGAACAATAGGTTTATTGATATATATTTTTTAGCGATAGTCATGAACTTTTTATTGGACAAAATAGACTCTCCATTACCAAACGTTTACTCTGTGTTAACGTTATGTTGGTGTGTAAAAGTGAGATTACATGTGTAGATGATTAAATTAATCATTTATTCGTCCCACAACGGAGACATTTACAGTGACATGTTTTTGCCATTGATTATTTTATCACACTGTTCTGTACAGATGAGACTTTGTCATAGATTTATTGACGTGTGCCTGTTATTATTTTACCGTCTTGTACAGATGAGACTTTGTAATCAGATGTAGCCTATGTATATGTGTGTCTGTGATTTTATACTGAATGTAAAGTAACTGGAAATACGTGTGTGTGAGATCGAGAGAGAGAGATCGAGAGAGATTCCTTCTCCAACCTCCCAAACTTTCTTTTTATGTGTGCATTGTTATTTGTGCTTGAGCAACATTTTACTTGAACTTTATTTCAATGAAATTAGTTGTAATTATTGTCCTACATTTTCATTTGTTTTACAGAGATGTTTCACAGCTGTCTGGGCCTAGTGCCCCACAGGCGGCGTTTATCCAGCAGCCAGAACATCCATCTGTGCCGGTGTTCCGGATTAACTTGTTTCCCGATCAACTCGTTTCCGTGGGGTGCGTGGCTTTCGACTGAAATACACATTTCGATCGCTTTCTTCTGTTGTTTACATACATATTTTGGTATATTTGGCTTCTTAGGAACACGTTGATGCACATCCAGTACCAGTGTGTGAGGTTGTGATTACGATGGCGATATCCGGACGCGAACAGCGAGGACTACAACAAGACAAACGAGTTGCTCGAATAAATCATTTAAATCAGCTATTGTTGCCAGACTTATTACGGAATATCGTTGTTAATGTCCAAGTCCATCTGTGTATACCTTCAGACAGCCTCCAAGTGAAGCACACAGTGTTTACTCACAGTTTGAAAGCAGCGTGGAGAAGTCTTGGTACGTACTATGGTACACTATGGTACGTACCATGGTACGTACTGGTACATTATGGTAAAATCTGAGGTACCATGGTACGTACTATGGTACACTATGGTAAAATCTGAGGTACCATGGTACTACCATGGTACGTACTATGGTACTACCATGGTACGTACTATGGTACACTATGGTAGTACCATGGTACACACTATGGTACTACCATGGTACGTACTATGGTACACTATGGTAGTACCATGGTACACCATGGTACGTACTATGGTACACTATGTTAACATTTCTTATGGGCCACGGAAACGAGTTGATCGGGAAACAAGTCAATCCGGAACCCCGGCCCCCAGGTCAAGATCTACTGTGGCTCAAGGGCCTTCACCAGAGCCATCACCACCAAGGACCAGCAGACCAGCATCACTACAGCTGCCTCCACCTCCATCTGCGGCTGCCACCAGGTCAAGATACACCTCAGCACAAAGGCTCCGCCACAGCCATCACCTTCAACCCAGCCAGCAAGGAGGTCTCGTATAGCACTTGTACACCCCACCTACACAGCAGCCCATGCACCATCACCCCCATCTTCACGGCAGCCAGACCCATTGTCTTGGAAGACAGACAAAGTCCTTGACACTGTCTTGACATTTATAATGAATAGTTGGTTGAAAGTTCTGATGTTCAATATTGTAAATAGTTAGATTTTCCAGTTTCTTATATTTATATAAATTGTTGGTTGAAAAAAAAGGTTGAATGCTCAATTTGTATTTGTACACATCACATGAACCTTGGTATGTAATATGAAGTCATTATTCAGTCCTGATGTATCTCAGTCCCTGCTGTGGTGAAAGTAGAGTGATAAACACCTATTTTACTCAAAATTCGAATTACATTTTTTTCATTTTAGACATGGATAACACATTTATATACAGTGTAATTCAAATATTTCACTGCTTTTGTGATCCTAAGACTTTGGTAACCAAATCTAAAACACCAAAACAATTCGATCACATGAGTAAATTTGTGTTTTCACAAAAGTTTTGAAGATTTTCCGAAAATCGGATGTCAAATTTTAAGCTTTTGAGCTACTTATCTCATCAAACAGTGCTCTATGGTGAGTAATTTGCATATATAGCAATACCAGAGATTGTCCTGAACATTTTGATATGTAACACATGGGGTGCCATGTTAGAAGAAATACATTTAAAAGGTGATTTAAGAAAACATCTAAAAATCGAGAAAATACCCTTAGACTCCAGAGGGTTCCCTATTAGCACTAGCATGAGCACTGGCTATTCTTCCCGGGGTCCACTGACTTCTATTCATTTCCATGCATTGGGTAAATCAATAAGCATACAAAAGCAAAGGACAGCAGTTTAAAGTGCAGAAAACAATAACAATGGCAGATGAATGGCTGTTGTTATTTCTTATACAGCTCAGGCTTCTGGAGCATATGCTTGATAAGATTACATTGAGCTGTGACGTTGGGTAAACACGAGGTAGGCATCTCTATAGAGAAATATATGAGAATAATATGAATAGAAAGGTATAAAAACAGGTTGCAGTGATAGTTAGGGTATCAAACTATAGCCACCTGGATGATGTGCTGTATGTCAACTGGCTGCCCTTTATTCATAATACATTCAGAGTTTTTATACTAGAAGGTAAACGTAAAAAAATCATACACGTTTATCTGCATTACATTATTGAAACAGCATTAATTACAGGCGTCAACATTGTCTCTGCTAGCTGTAACTCCAGTAGTTATTTTTAGTTAAGTTTTCATTGAGACAACACCACAGAACAGGAAGCACGCCATTTCAATCTATGGACTATAAACTCTGAGGCCAAGTTGGCATCAAGCTGTTGGTAGGTAAAAATAGTACAAATGGGTTTATTTCTTCTTCACGTTTTAATTTTGACAAGACAAGGTGAAAACTCTTGATATTAAGGAAAGCATCGACAGGGCTCATCTGTTTTGTGTTTCTGACAAAAACAGTTTAGCACTGCAGACAGAGAACACAGTTTAACAGCATTGTTCAAATATTTTAAAGACAATATGCTGACCTAAGCTGAATTCATAAATCACACTGCTCAAAATAAGACTTATTCTCAGATTTAGGTTCAGATTTTGACAAAATTATTGTCAGAGTCCAAGTGTGTCCATCTAGCAGGAACACACTTTGTAAAAATGTCCCAAATGATCGGAAGCTAAAAGGCTGCCAACAAGCTTTCTCAATTAAAATCTCCTAACTTTTATTAGCAGGGTGGTTGATCTAAGGTTTAGCCCTTATAGCGTTTGACTGTACGCACTAAATAACTTAAGCCTCTCCTACAGGGGCACATACAAAAAGCAACTAAACATTAGCAGTCCTCAGATGATTTGAATAACTGTATATATGAATATACCTATATAAAGTATGTACAAATCAGAACATATAAAAACAGGAACTCTGTGCATGGAAGACAAAAGGACTCTTTCTTCATTCATAAAAAAACACTATCACCTCATTCACCTGTGGAAAAGGGTTGCAAATGAGATACTGGCTTGAAAAGGGGGATTCAACCCATTTTAAAGATGTACATAAATGGTGTGTTGATCAGGAAATGTAAGTCAGTGTTTGTGATAATAGCATGTGAAACTCCTCTGATGGAAAACTGGTCGTGGATACTGGGAAACAAACGGCTGTTGTAAATTAAGGCTGGCATCAAATGAAAACCACATTTGGGTGTAGAAATGTACAAAAATGTGTGTTGAATAAAGCAGTTCTATTTCTGCAGAAACAAATCTTTATAGAGTTTTGACTTACACTGATAAATCCCTCTGCAAGGGCAACACTGATCCACAGGTGAATATCCCGAATTAAGTCCTTAGTAAAGTGAATACATAAGTGGGAAAGCATGGACCATTGAAAATGTTACAAAAGTGATGGAAAGTCCCCTCTTGAAGCACCCACAAACATTCTCAATCTGCACACAGGCTAGTTATACAAACACACATCTATCATATCCACGCTGACATCAAGTAGAACTCTGGGAAAGGCACGACCCGCGGAGGGGCTTTCTTCTTTTGGGGAGATGCTCCAAAGAGAGAGGAGGGAGTTTCTGACTGAGTAGCGATGATTTCACCAACAAATGGACAGGATTTTTATGAAGCTCTACTTGAACTGTGTCTCAGTGATAAGATGGAGCAGTAGAGCGGACAGGATTCAAATATCATCAATTTGGGAATTTACACTGACATCAGAGGAAAGCCAGCTTCTAATTTCACTTCACGTGACGAGATCCCAACGAGCTCCTCCTCCTCCTCCTTTGAAAGACAACAAGCTCTGCAAAGCTGCTGCCCATTGTGTGTGTGTGTGTGTGTGTGTGTGTGTAGTGTGTCTTATTGTGTTGGTGACCAGAGGGGGCGTTATGGCAGCTGAACTCTGTACGCACAGATGAGTAGCTTGACCTGCAGAAAGAAAAACGATGTAAGAAACAGTTAACAAAAACTGTTCATACCAATAAGACTTGGTCCTTTTTAGCCTCTAAGAATTATACATAATAATAATGATATATACAACGTCCATAAAACAAACTCCAAATAACAGCTGGAGCATTGTTCACTTCTCTATGACATTATCTATACACTATCTTTTTACAAAAATTGGCTAAATACACAGCTTCTGTCTCGTGTCCTGGACTTTGATTAGTCAAGAACGCTAATCTAACGAAGCTCTCACTTTTAGACACTTGTCTCTTCAATTTTGACTTTATTGCAGATTTCGAGAGTACATCAAAATTCTGTAATTACTACGGTCACACAATTATAGAGAGCAGACAGTTTCATGAGCATGATTCAAATTGTGTGTGTGTTGTATCTCTGTGTGAGTGTCACCTTGGCTATTGGCGCCTCTGCCAGACGAATGAAGAGTCTGTTGATGCCTGGAGCCGGGCTGAAGGAGTAGATGAAGTGACTATCCTATAAAGAAATGTGGAAAGATAACTATTAATTTACAGAAACGGGGAACTAAATGCTAAGGCGTTAGTGCAGGTGTAAGTCATTCTGATCCTCCTGCAGCTACTGTACCAGGAAGATGGGCAGCTGGAACTTGTCGTTGAGCACGACGGCGTGAACGCTGCAGGGTCCGCAGAGCCGCGCCGTGATCTCATTCAAGAAGTTGGCGTGGAAGATGAAGAGGAGGATGCCCGAGCCTGCAGGGGAAGAAGGACAGAGGTATTGTGGGAGAGGAACATTTAGTAAGGGTAAAAAAGATAGAAGATGGAGGTCTAGAGAGGCATAGAAATTAGTATGTCAAATGCAACCCAGGGCTGGGTGATGAATCAATAAGATGATGTCTCGTCTTATCCTATTGAGAAGAAATCATAGATCAGAAGTCCCTCCTTTTCCGGTGGACCACCATGGGACCTTATTTCGGAAAAAGTTTGTATTGAAGTCAATGGAGAGCGAAAACGTATCTTTTGACCCCGTTTGAATTGTGCCATGAATTACACATATGATGTTTGTCAATCTTAAAAAATCATTTCCATGTCAAAAAAGTCAGTTTGTCGTAAAACTGTTGAAATATAAGACTGTGAAAAATACGCAACTAGAAAGACTACAAATCCCAGAGTCCCGGTCCCGCATGCTGGCTCTTACGGAACCGACTAACTCCCCTTGTGTGCATGCATAGCTCTCAACATGCCCAGACCTGGAGTGATTTTCACCTCGTTTAATACTTTCCGCCTCGTTCTGAAAGAAAGAAGTGAGATGTGCCAACGTGACGGCCGTCTTGGTGTGTGGTGCGAGACGGGAGATGTAGTTCATCGAGCGGTTTCCCACAAAAAAATGTGTTACTTCACAGTTTCACGACACTTTTTAATTTTTAACTTGCAAAATTATCTTTTAAATTGACAAACATCATATGTGTAATTTGTGGCACAATTCAAACGGGATCGAAAGAAAAAAAAAAATCACACACTCTAACTCTAAATTCTTAAACGCAATATCAGTTCAAAATGAAGGTAGTGGTTTGCTTTTTAAATCACGTTATAACCTCCAAATTAAAGGGTGTGTTTTACCCTCTTGTTGTGGCTGTGACTTGAAGCCGAACTCCAGCGAGAAGTCGGGCCCCTCACAGAGCCGGTGGCAGGCGAGAGGGAAGACGGGCTCCAGCAGCACCAGGCGAGACTCAAAGTACGCTCTGATGGCGTCCTCCGCTACACTGGCCAGCCTGAGAGACAGAAACAAACAGTCACTTTACAAACAATCATGAACACACCAAAATGAAGGGATTCTATTTCATTTGTAACATAATGTACTTGGTAAAGCCAGAGGTGGGAAGTAGTGGAGTATAAATACTTCATTACTGTACTAAGTAAATTGTTCTGGTATCAGTACTTTACTCCACTACTTATTTTTCTGACGACTTTTTACTTTTACTTCTTACATGTTGAACTCAAATACCTGTACTTTCTACTTCTTACATGTTGAACCCAAATACCTGTACTTTCTACTTCTTACATGTTGAACCCAAATACCTGTACTTTCTACTTCTTACATGTTGAACTCAAATACCTGTACTTTCTACTTCTTACATGTTGAACCCAAATACCTGTACTTTCTACTTCTTACATGTTGAACCCAAATACCTGTACTTTCTACTTCTCACATGTTGAACTCAAATACCTGTACTTTCTACTTCTTACATGTTGAACCCAAATACCTGTACTTTCTACTTCTTACATGTTGAACCCAAATACCTGTACTTTCTACTTCTTACATGTTGAACTCAAATACCTGTACTTTCTACTTCTTACATGTTGAACCCAAATACCTGTACTTTCTACTTCTTACATGTTGAACTCAAATACCTGTACTTTCTACTTCTTACATGTTGAACACAAATACCTGAACTTTCTACTTCTTACATGTTGAACTCAAATACCTGTACTTTCTACTTCTCACATTTTCCAAACAGCTGGTTCCTTTAGTCTGAATGTGTGTTTGGTGGCGTGATCATTGTTCTTTAGAGTCATTGCGTGCCTATTGATTTGAACACGATCCGTGTATCCATCACTTCCTGGTCTTCTCTAAAGAAGAGGGACCAATGGAAACATTGTTATGTTGCCGTTGTTCAGCATTTAAACATTCATTAGCTAACAATGACATTATTGTTCTATTAATATAAAGGGAGGTCAGGTACTCTTTAAAACAGCTGCTAGCTATGGGTACTTTTTACTTAAGTACATTTCAAAGCCCATACTTCTTTACTTTTACTTGAGGAAATAAGTTTAGTCAGTACTTCTATTTTTACCAGAGTATTTTTAAATATCTGTACTTCTACTTGAGTAAAGGATGTGTGTACTTTTGTCATCTCTGGGTAAAGCTGTAATGACTTAGCACTACTGTGTTACATTACACCTGTTTTACCTGGTGTTTATTAGTAATTTATTACATGGCTTAGTTGAATACTCTATTATGATTCGTCAATTCAGAACATGTGACACGTTGTTAATGCAGTACAGACAGACCGCTGTCAAGCAGGTATTGACCGTTGTTAAGGACGCTCACATCTGCACAAAGAAGTCTGTTCGATTTAACTGTATACAGTTTTCGAACTGACAAGTCAAGGGCGACAAGAAAACAGCGGAGAAGTAACGGGCAGAAACCATAGACTGTATATATGGCAGAAACCCTCCTTTTTACGCAGCGGTCCAGACATAGACATCAAAACATATTCAGTTGCCAGTTCCTTTGGCATTAGGGCAGGGATATCTAGATACTTTCCAAGGTTTGACATAATGAATTGCGCTACTTTTAAAGCAAGCAACGATGTTTTCAAATCTGTAATCAAAGAGGTACGCCTTCCTGCCGTTGCTACGTTTTTCAAACCATAACAACGGACTATTTTTCTTAGCGGATGCATGTCAATTTTAATCCAACAACTATTTTTTGAATCAATAACAACATTTTCTAAATCCATTAAAGCATTTCAATTAATATTGGGAGTCATATCTTTACTTTGTTGAGAACGTGGCCATGTAATATGCGGGATTATTATTATATTATTATTATTAGGGACATTATCCCTTAGTACTCTAGTGAACCATGTTATGTATGCAGATGATCTTGTTGTGCTGAGTCCATCTAGCGCTGTGTATGGTGTGGAACATGACATCAAATACAACGCCAGTAAGAGTGCTGTCATGATCTTTAGAACCAAAGAGGATAAATGTCTTAAATGTCCTGATTTTAAATTGTCTGATATTAATCTTAGTGTCTGTAATCAGTTAAAATATCTTGGACACTTTATTACAGAACAGATGAAGATATGTATAGGCAATGCCGCATGATGTATGCACAAGCAAACATTCTCCTACGTAGGTTTGGTGCATGTACAGAAGAAGATGTCTCTGTTCAGAGCTTTTTGCACACCGCTCTATACGGCACATCTGTGGTCAAACTACAGAAAAGCAAGTTTACGGAAACTTCAAGTAGCTTATAATGATGCCATGAGAATATAGCTGAAGAGACCTCGATGGTCTAGTGCAAGTGAAATGTTTGTGGCTGCAGGAGTCAATACTCTACAAGCTGTTTTAAGAAATCTTATGTATAAATGTATTTGCCGGCTTAATGACTCTGATAATGAAATCCTCTTGGCCTTATCGAACATAAGGTATAGTACACGCTACCAATCACAGCTGTGGAGACATTGGTATAGTTGTCTCTTTGTAGGACACTGATTTAAATTATTCTTAAACTATGAATTCTTTTTATGCTGTGTATGTAATTTATTATATGTAATGCCTTGTCTTTTATCTGGACCCTGAGTCTGTAATAAAGTTTTCATTCATTCATTCCTTACATAGTGCTTTGTGACACACCAGGAATCATTACAGTATTCTAATTGACTCACATGCTGACGTGGTCCTTGATCAGGTCGCACACCATCAGGTTGTTGCCCAGCTTGGCGAAGTACATGGCAGCGGTCTTGGTTTTGGACATGATGTTGCAGTCCGCTCCGTACTCCAGCAGGAGGCGCACTACGTCAGCGTTTCCTCTTTTGCAAGCCTGCAGTGAAGGAGGGGAAATGTTTACCGAAACAGCATGTGTCCCATTTACAGATCTTACCACTGTAAGTCACTGCGTACAAGAGCCTTAAATCTTCTTTTTCTAGTCTTTATTTTTTATTTATTTAATTTAAAAATGTTGTAATGTAAAAAATGTATGGCGTTGGACGGATTATTGGCGTAAACTATTTTATTATGTATGAAAAGAAATTAATAAAAACGTAAAGAACAACACAAATATTCTTGTTCTCGTCTCATCACCTTTACCTTAAATTTAAACACATTTCAATCAATCTGGTTTTGAGACTTTGATTGCAATCAGGAATAATACTATTGATAATCGACTATGTATGCTTAACAATTGACATTTCTAAAGGACCTATATTACATGTAAGACTTTTATAGGCATATAATAGATTTTAAGAATGATATTTTCAAGCTTTTAAATTATTCTTAAATAGTGGTCGACCAGGGGCGGCGGGTACTGTAGGCTAGGAAAGGCTAAGCCTTCCCAAATATTTTTGTCACTGCATCCTGGTAAAATAAAAATATAATGTAGCCTATAATGTTTGTGTCTTTGACATTAGCGCTGCTATGCAGCCACCTGTGCCCTGTACGAAGCCAGTTCAACAGACCCTGGATATGTTTGAGTTATCTTAACTAACCCTAACAAACGAGATCTCACTAAGCGGTCCTACGACGCTATTATCAACTCGGTAAATCAAGTCAGGGTTTCTCTCTCCAGCTGAGAGCACGTTCACGTGAAAGGGGCGGGGTTAGCAACATTTGACCAATCACAAACGGGGACAAGTCAGAGCCGTATCTGGGACAAGTGTATTGACAGCGCAGTGTCATACTTCAATAATGAAAAGTAAACTAATATTAGACAAATATGAACTTTAAACGTCCATGACTTAAACATATAATCCAGGATACAAGCCACATAGTTGCACCTGCAAGGTGAATATAACAACTGGTTAAAAAATAAACTACCGAGTGTTTGAAAGCGTACAACAGTTTTATGATATTACTGCTCCATCTAGACACGAGTGGATCTGACTTTAATTACATTTTAGTTGAGTGTTTCGCCAACCTAATGTGTTGCTTAAAATAATACTTCTGCATACAGTATGTGACACTGTAAGTGTTGCATGGCCAGATGCAGCTGGAGAAGCTGACTCAGATAAGGAAATATATGATATATTATGATATTATATGATCGATGATGTGATATGAATGATAAGTGCGACACGTCGGCTTCTTCCCTGCATACGGCAGTTTAAACTGTATTTCCTTTCTCCCCGAATATGACTTGATAGATTTAAACTCCGCACACTGAGCTCTGATTGGTCAGCAGGCGGTGCTTTCACTGAGTTGATCTCTTTTCTATAGACGCCGGAGGCGGGCAGCGTCAGGTAAAAAAAGTTATTTAGCCTTCCCAAACCTGAGCCTCACGCGCCGCGCCTATGTGGTCGACGTTGTTTGAGACTGATGTGTGGTGTAAACGGTCCAACTTGGGTTGTTTTAGTTGTTCTGAGGTGTGTGTGTGTTTATTTGTGAAATGCAGCATTACCTTCATCAGGGCCGTCTCCCCACTGAGTGTCTGAGCGTTGACGCAGGAGCCCGCCTCCAGCAGGATAGCAACGGTTGTCAGAAAGTTCTGACAGAGGATAGAGATTAAGGAGAAAAAGTGTGAAAAAACACCCAAAAAGTGATGACGGCAGATGTTAATACGATCGCCAACACATTTTCTGAAATGTGTGAAAACTGCTTGGGAAGATGAAATTAAAACTTTTTTTTGGGTAATGAAATGATGCTGCAAGTTTGTCTGTTTGCACATGTGTGTATTTTGAGTACATTTTTGTAATAACAGTTTAAAAATCGATTATCCCTAAATCCGATTCATGTTCTTCCATCACTTTCTCAAGATGTTATATCTAATGTGTTCGCCTTGGCTTACAGACAAGAGGCAGCATTATAATTCATTTGGAGTCGTGTCTCTGGCCAACTTATGAATGTTAGTCTAATCTTTATTCTCCTTTTGTCTCCTCCAGTTCTGGATGGAAAAGTTCTAAATGAAATATAGCTGCACCGATGCACATTCTCAAATATTGAAGTGACTGTTATTTTTTATATATTGAGTGTTGTGTTTTTATTTAGGTCTTAATGTGTGCACATGTAAAAATGTGTCTTTGATTCTGTGTATATATATATAAATATTTGCACATATTTTTAGATACATTTGTTTTTATATTCGGGATTGTGGGAAACGGTATTTCGATCTCTTTCTGTACACAAACTGGAAGATTGACAATAAAGTTGACTTTGATAGCTTCATAGAAACATTGTCATTTGAGGTAAAATGCACGGTTACCTTTTCAGCAGCGTGCATCAGCGCTGTGGTGCCGTTCTTCTGTCGTCCGTTCACCTTCACCCCCTTCCTTATCAGCAGCCTGAGGATGTCGTCCTGCCCCCCCACTGCTGCCAGCATGCTCAGAGACATACCGCTGCTATCCTGCGGACAAACAGACAAATATAGAGCTACATGTCACAGACGTGGGTGGGCAATCGGCAACTGTGGATTTTTAATTAGCAGGTTTTCAATTGTGTAACAGCTGGAGAGGGGGAATCACTTGGATGTAACTAAAAGAGATGGATTTTGAGGTATAAATATATCCCAATTTTAATCTTAATCTCGTTTTGGACGGAGACTCACCACCATCTAAGATTGGATATAGACTACGGCTTTTTTTCTTTTCACATTCATGACATAATGGGTCCAATTTGCTTTAAAAAATTCAAAAATCAATTTCTGTTTTTAAATAATTTTACATTAATCCTTTGGTGGAAATTCAAGTTTGATCAAATGTGCATAAGAAATGTAAAATAAGTGTTACGGTTTTTCACTGATATTTTAAATAATCAAAATAATTCAAAAATATTTATTTTTCTTCTAATCGTTCCATTGAAAAAAATAATAATAAGCAGCCTGGTACTCTCTGGATAGATCGACACAGACCTTAAAAAAAACATTCACACGCGTTTCATTCATCTCGTTAGGCAATTTAGACTAGTCTAACATGACTTGCATGCCCTTATACACACAGAGGAAGCAACTGCAGGCGCGCGGGCGGGGGGAGAATCTTCTTTCCCTGAGGAGACAACCCTGACCCTTTAACTTGGGTCAGCAAATATTTGTGTGATTTTATTTACTTTTGTGCTCAAATTTCTTAATGACATTTCTTGACAACCATTTGATGAATTGCCGCGTGATTAATTAGCGACAGTAAAGGTCCCTTGAGGATAAATTGTAATGATTTAGGTAATCAAGGCTTGTCCTTTAGCATCACAAGCAGGTACAAATATTCAATAATTTCCTTTACATTCATCATCATTGGATTGGCACAACATTTTTATACAAACATTCATACTTACCAAGACTCAAGTCCTACGAATCCTGGCAAATGCTAGCACACTAAACAAGATCATGAAGATGGCAAAACATTATACCTGCCATTCACTAGCAAGATAGCATGTTTACACTTGTTTTTTGAACACAGTCTTTTTGATAACAAACTCTTTAAAGTTTAAGTCAAGAAGCATTTTATTATACAAGCTGGGGTTATAAGTTCCTTACAGTACTTGATCATAAGCATTAGGAGAAGGCAACATAATTACAACAGGATGAAGAGTAAAACGCACGTTGTGCTCATACAATGGCAACAATGAGAGAAAGTTATAACTATACAGGGAAATGTTGCTTTGCAACACCAAACCGCAAGTGTAGCGTCTAAATGAAAATTAAACATCTGTAGACACTACTGTATACCGCAACTTTCAAAAACTATACAAGGAAAACATGTTAGCCGTTTGTGTGAATGAGCACACGGGACACATGATCGGGCTCACAGTCAAGGTTTTGTTTGTCTGACTCTCAGGGCTTTGGGTACAAACAAAAAGGTTATTCTAAAACATTCATTACAGTTGGTATTCAGGATCACACAAACAGCCTGGGTGCAATCTGAAAGTCTAAACCATAACTTTAGCTTCCTGATCACAAAGACATTTTTAAAAACGACGGCAGAAGGCATGTTCTGTTCTGGTGTCCTAATAACGAAAGACACGACCTCAGATTTAAACCTGTGAATATCCAATGGCAAATAAAAACAACAGTGACAATGTTTTAAACTGAAATTTGGCTTGTGACCAGCGATCTGCTATTGACAATGTGGATTTCAGGTTGAACCTGTGTTCAGTATTCTGCTTCAAACCTACTACATGGTACGTGTTTGACAGGAACAAAGTTCAGCTTAAAAATTAAATGTGTATTTTGTGGGCAAATAAAACACTGTCTTTCAGTCAAAGGTGATATTGATAATGACTATATTAAATTTACTTGACCTTTAATGTTATCCATTGGGAATCATAGTTGTTCAATCATTGTCCATCTGCCACACTCATACTCTACACATCCCTTTGGATTTTTTTAAATTGTCTCATTTTTATTTTGGTCATACATTTATTTAAGGCAATCTGATTTTGGCTACTAGATATCAATATCCAGATAGTAAAAGCTTAAAAGGAAGTAATACAACTTGGACAAATGTAGTGTATAAACCTCAAATCAGAGTATACGAAATATGATAAAATACTCAAATATTACAGACCGTGGCTGTAGTGATACAAAATTTCAACAACCAAAGCTTGCAGCAGCTTATTAATAAACATACAACAAAACTAAAAACTTAAACATTATTAACAAGATTCATGGTTAGGTGAGAGGTATACACATGGAGCTCCTAATTCTCTAACATCAGCAGAGATGGTATACCATTACTGCTGCAGGCTATCGGGGGCCATCTACAATATAGGCTACTGGCTAAAGAAAGAACACAGTACACTTCGGGCAGGCATTTGGGAATTATGTAAAGCAAATCTACCCACATCTATCATGTTGGAGGGACTGGATGCAAATACTGCTGGTAGGTTTTCCATTTGTTTTATGATCATCAAAATCCATAAAAACACTACTGAATACAGTACAGGCAGAAAGATAGGTGTTTCAGTAGGTATTGACGTAAAGAAGAGTACAAATCCCTCTGGAAATGTCTCACTGAGGCTACCTTTGCTCAGTTTCACATACCATTTGTTTGAAAATATCAAAGCGTGTTTAGGTGCCGCAGTTGCTTCATCCCAAAGCCAGTGACTAATTGCAGGTGGCAAATCCTGGAACAAATTAGGTTTACATTTACTAAATGATCATAATCATCTAAATTAGAGCACTTTCCAGAGATCAAACCCGTGATGATTGGACAACTTGACAGAGGTACATAACTGACCGTCACATATGCAATCTAACCATATTAAAACATTACCATCAGCCTTTTTCTAAGCCAAAGCTACAGTACAAAAGTCCTTAGTTAGACCCATTTAGCGTATAGTCATGCAACAGTACCAATGGACATGATTCTGAATACTTTGAACTTTAAACAAAAATTTGACTAAAAGAAAGGCAGGGCAGACACCAATTCACTGCTGAATTATTAAGGTAAAAGCTACAGCCCTTGCACGCCTCTAAAATCACTTATTGTTTGTTTTTTTGGAAGTCCATTCGAAATATTTACAGGGACATATAAACAGGACCATCCCACTCCGTGTGTGGATTATTTTGTGTCTCTGGTTCATGTTCTTCACTCGGTTTGGAGGCCACAACATGCCCTCTTCTTTTAAATGACTGAATTGAGTTATGTACAAAATACTTGACATCTCTCCATGTTCTGCTGTTTAAGGCAGGTTCAGCAGCTAAACATGCATCACAATCCTTTTTGCCTGGCACTTTCACAAGTGTAGAGAAGTCTCCCATCTGATGCCTCACAGCATCCTGCTCCTCCTTGCTCCACAACCTCTTGTTTCTCTTTTGAGGCTTGTCAGCTGGACTGACTTGTCCTCCTGCACTTGACCCACTTTCCTGTCCAACTGGTGTTCTGTCAGAAACACCCGTCCTATGGACTGTTGGGACAACCTGAGCCGTTGTAGGAGCCCTAGGTGGTGATCCTGTGGGGTACCCAGGTGTAATTACATTGTTCAAAGGTGTGAAAGAAGAAACAATTGGCCTATTTCTGTCAGTTATTGGTGAGAAAGCAGTGGCCATTGGTGCAATTGTGTTCAATGGCGTGAATGTAGGAACCATTGAAGTGCTTGGGACAGTAAAGGTGCTAAAATGAGGAATCATGGATGAACCTGTATTGTCCTGTGGTGTATACACAGAAGATACTGACATACTTGTGGCATTCTGTGTATAAGAAGGGGACAACGGCATTATGATGTTGTTCTCCGATGTGTATGCAGGAGGCATTAGTGCATTTGTTGTGTTGTGTGGAGTAAATGTAGGAACCACTTGTGTATCAGTAGCGTTTAATGGTGTGAAACTTGAAATCAACTGTTGACTTGTAAGGTTCATGTCTGCACTAGTAGAACACAAGGAAGCATACGTTGAAGTCATCTCCTGGGAGAAATTGGTTGGAACCATTGTCATACAACAACTACTTTCAGTCAGATGATCCAGATTCACTGTTGTCAAGCTACACACAACGTTCGAGTCTTCCAAATCTTTCTCTGTGTTTTGGACTCCACCTTTTGAACTCTCAGTTACACTCCCGTCAGATCTATGGTGGTTACTTCTCCTCCGTATTGTCTGTAGTGTGTTGTGTACGTAGTTTTTGACGTCGGTCCAAGATCTCCCACAAAGATCTGGTTCAGCAGCTATGCAAGCATTGCACTCTTTTTTGCCTGGAACCTTTAACTCTGTGATAAATTCACTCAAGTAACGCTTCACTGCGGCCTGCTCCCACTCACTCCAGGGTCTTCTCTTTAAAGCAGGCTTCTCTACAGTTCCTAAAAAGATAAAGTGTATCATGGTTAAACAAAGAAAATAAAGAATGCATTAGTCTCTACATTTGAAGTGATAGACTATGATAGAAGAGCTTGACCGTTCATTCCTGATCTTAGAAAATGGAAGATTGTGTTTAATTGGCTATTGTTTCTCTGATTGAAGTTGATTGTTCTGGAGTATTTGTCTGAGTGCTTTTTAGCAGCGTGGGGTGTCTTGTTTTCTTATGCACCTCAGAGTCTTTGCAGGAGCGCCCTAGTTTAAATCATTTGAACTCAGAGCAGAAAAGCTTCTGACGAGATGGACCCTCTGTGGTGGCTTACTTTCAATGTCTTCCTAGGCAATCTGCAAAACATTTGATCAAACTGTGGCCTACTTTCTAACCTTTAAGCGACTGACTAGCTTTTAGCCAACATTGTTTTACCCTGTTTTGTTAGAAACGTAATGCAGAGGCCAAAGGAAAGGTGATTTGGTGGTACAAAAAAGAAAAAGCGAAGGCTTCTAGTTAAAAAACTACAACAAAAAAGGCAGTTGACTTTACTATGAAAAGTAAAGACTGTCAATTGTTGTTCACGAATTAACTGTCAAGTTCTGGAAGGGATCACAGGTCAATCTACTGATAAATACAGTGTAGTAGGTTAAATACAGATTGGAACACCAATACTTTGAGCCCTTGAAAATCAAAGAACACATTAATGTAAAAGGTACTCACCATCTCTTGCATTGGTAGGTGGACTTGATGGAAGCGTTCGATCCATTTTGAGAAGCTGTTGGCTCATTTCCTCCAGCAGTAATGCATTTTTTGAGAGACTGTAAGACTCCTGGCTACTGCTTCCCAACATCTTGGATACTTGATCCACTTCGTGTTCACTCAGGCTCATGAGCTGCCAGCAAAGGGCAATTTGCTCTCTTAATGATGAGGACAGAAGGGCTTCAGGGTTTTTTACTCCACATTCCATTGCAGACCTTCGGAAACAATCCAATGCTCTGATGAAGGACGGACCTTCAGTCCGTGCAAACAGGTATGGGTTCATTTTTGACACGCCCGCTTGTTCTCTATTTTCAACGAGCAAATCGATTGATAAAACCATTTTCTCTGTGAGCAGAACCAGCATGTTCCTCCCGAACTGACCTTCTAGTTCTAATCTGGTGAAACTGCTACCAAGGTCCAGCTCCAATTTAGTGCTTTTTCTAATTTGATCTGCAGAGGGCATAAATGTTCCACAACTCTTCTTATTGTAACTTTGCAAAAGCAATCTACCAATATTTCCTACCCGTCCTCTGTTGAACAAACACACATCTGCAAGGGTGGCCTCGCTGAGCTTTTTCCAAGTTGACAAATTAGGACTTTCTTCCAGCTCCTTCCTTGCTTCTTCTTCTTCCCCCGTGATAAACGTGTGGAGTTTCATCAGATCTTCCGTCACAGTTGATTTGTCTACTTCCACTTTCTTAACGTCTTGCTTTTGGGATAATGCGAGAGCTTTGCGAGAAAAAACACTCACTCCACTTTGTATCGAGAAGTTGTATGAACTTTCTTACTTCACTTTCTGTTTCACTGTCCTCTGTCATGCGGCTTTCCCCAAAAGCTATTTCTGCAGCACGTTTCAGAGAGTAGCGAATCTTGGAGACGAGGGAAATTGTTTTAAACTTACTGGAACTGGGGTCAAAGCCACTTAGTTTCTTGGCCCCTTCAATGGCTAATCCAAATCTGGATGGAAGACATATTTCATGCAGGTACTTTACGCTGCCATCAAGCTCATTTACAGCGGCCACAAATCTACCTAATTCCCTCATCTTTTGTGCAATATAAGCAAACTGAGACTTGTCATGGTCATACTTGGCAGACAATGCATTTCCATATTTACAAATAAGGGGATCGTTTCTAACATGCCTTGAAGTATCATCTTGATGCATAATGTGGATGATTTCCTCGCACCCACCAATTAAGAACTCTGACATTGGAAGCAGTCGGGAGGCAGCACTATGGACTCTGCTTTTCTTAGTTTTATCAGAAGATTTCTGATCTCCCTTTCTGGCCTTACATGACCGCTCATGCCTCCATAAATCCGTTTTGCGATAAAAAGCAAAGCAGTGCTGGCAAGGAAGGAAGTCACGTACTGATATGCTGGGATTTTTAACCTGTTTCTTGGTGACAATTTCCCCTTCGCCACTTTTGAGAACTTGGCAATTATGTTCATAATCTCCTTTATTTCGAATCTGATCAAGTAGATTCTGTCTAACTCTGGAACCTTTGGGAAAGTGTATTGCATGGGTAACATCCGTTTCATCTGAATGCCTTCTTTCCAAGTGCTTTGCAAGTTGGGTATAAGCGATTTTGCAATATAAACAGAAGTGCTTTTTACCTGGCTCTTTTTTTTCCTCATCCACTTTAGCAGGAGTAAACTGAATAGCTCTCTTACTGGATCGTGCTGGTTGTTTTCTCGCCACATATCTTCTGCGACGCCATGGTCGCCTTTTACGAATCTCCTTTGTGCTTGACTGACATGTATCTTTACCATCTAACTGACCTGCCTCTGCCTCATCACTTGAGCCATTTGAGTCCTCAGGGGCATTGCCATTTTGTTCTGTATTGTCATCGTTTCTTGTAAGCATCCCTTCTGCATTTGTGTTATCTGAATGAACAAAGTTCAAACTCATTTTACTTGTAAAACAACCATTTGCGTCCTCTGACATCTCGTCTTCCTGTGCTTGCTTCTGGTCTTCCTTTCCTTGACCTTCCTGCTTGGCAGCAGAATCAGAAGCAGCACTTTTTGATTCCGTTATATCCTTTCCACCATTTGGGATCAGTTCATGTTCCCTGAAAGTCACTTGCTCAGCATTTATACTGGCAGAACAGCTTGGCATTCTTTCTACCTCCATACCTTGTGGGAAATTCTCTTTTACTCTTTGAGTACCCTCGTAATTTCTGGCACTGTCAAGGTCAGAAGTCAACCTAAGAGCATCACCCGAACTTCTCTCTTCAATCAAGCTCCTCTCGCCTTCAAATGACCTCGCCTCACCAATAGTACAAGCCTGCAAGAGAACAAGTATATGTAAGACTCATTGCCAAATCAGATTCCATGTATAATTTACTGAGTGAACCTAAAGCACAGACCCATTCAATGTGGGATAAACAAAATAAAGCTATATTTTAGTTTGAATTTTGGTTGTTAAGTGATGGTAAGTCAGGCAACTCGTTTTTGGTACCGTCTTTTAAACATTCTTTGCACATTTTCAAATGCTTTTTAACGCATAAGCACCTTGGCTATGCCCCACCAAGATCCAGGCTCATTCAAACAGAAGTCAATGTGATGGCCACACATCACTTTTAGACCAACATCGGTAACAAAAGACCCCTTGACACCTCTCAAGTCTCCAGTACAAAAACCACATATGACCCATTCGAGAACAGTTAATGGCTTTATTGGATCAAGCATTTTGATATTGTAAATGTCTAACCAAGTATATGTAGTCATGGCATGTTGGATGAAATGCTACATGAAGTGAACAGAATATGCACTGACGCTAGACCTACATTGACGTCTTGCATTTAAAGAAAACATATTTGTTATGTTATGAACAGCTTTTAGGCTTAGCATAGCAGTTTTCCTCCAGTATAATATAAAAAATGGGTGACTAGGTACAGATGCAAAACAATTGAATGGTGTTCAGCCATTTTAAGGTTAGAAAAACATATATATATATATATATATATATATATATATATATATATATATATATATATATATATATATATATATATATATATAATGTTGAATAAATGATAGTACTGGTGCATGCTGGTTGCACATGTTGTGTTATGCTAATCATTATGAAACATCTGAGAGCATATACAGTAAGTACCTGCTTCATAGAGATCATCTTGTCCCAATACTTCATGTTTTCAGTGTCTTCTTCCATTGTTGGGTTACCTGCAAGGAAAGATGACACAACAGTCTCTAATGTGTACATATCATGAGTTAATAATGTTGAATGAATAAAGTGTCCAAGTTATCAATGTACAACTCCACTAGCTGCTAACATCACGTGTAATTAGAGCAATGAGCAATTTACTTTGGTGAAGATTCTTGTAAGCTTTTATAATCTTCTGCCCATATTACAACAATACCGTTCACGTTGAAAGTAATCAAAAAACATGATATGTTTAATTGAACTTTTATTATTTATCACAAAGTGTTCCATGCTTAAAAAAATTGCAATTGTAAACAAACTAAATGGCTACATAAAAGAATATTCACAATATTGAAATATCCGTCAACATGTCAAATATTTAATTTGATAAAACATTTAATGGCACACTCTTACCTGGGTTTGTAGCAGAAGTGAAGGTGATTTGGAGTTGTGAAGAATATCTTGAAGCGTTCAATTATTAGTAGACATGAAACCGTTAAGTCTGAGGTTTGAGATGTTGAAGAGAGAGAGATTCCTTGCTGTTTACATTTCTTTCATAGAAGCGCCGTTTGGGTTATTTGTTTAGATCCTTTAGTTGTAACGGTATGAAGTCGTCTCTGCTTCAGCATGTAGCTCTCATTTTTTTATTTTGACATGTACAATTATTTTAGGGTGTCCTCAGATATTCCAAAGACTCTCCATAAGTCTTAAAATGTAGTCAAATCACAAATAGATGATTGTATCTGAGACAGAAACAATGTCGTAAAGAACATCTTTTGACGCGATGATCCAAGATGGTGGCGCGCAAAGACGCAGTGATCCAGCGCCTTTTTTTTCTCTTCGAGTTCAATTTGGCTGTATCATGTCACCTTAAAAAAAAACTAGTAAACAAACACAATGTGCTGATCTTACCCCCTCCCACCGCTACTGACATTGTTGCAGTCGCCTCAGCTTGTCAGTAAATTGTAACGGTTTGTCAGCAGTAGCCTGACACCGCATTGGGCCGGAAAAACTGGAAAATCTACCCAACTCTAGTCATAATGAAGAGGTGGTGCAAGATCTGTGCTCAAAAATGTCTCACGTGAGGACATTGCATATGGGACAAAAGCAATTCTTGTGCAACCGTTGTTCGTGTGATATGGATCTCAAACCGTTCTACAACTTTGCTTCCATTTGAGCAAAATATAATGTAGTTTAACTCAATGTAAATTCAACATTTTGTACGGTGATGACATGGCCGAGCAAGTCTTTGACCTTATTTGGTTTTTTTCTACACACACACTTCCATACACACTCACACACATACTGGGGGCAACCAAGGTGCTAGCTGTAACATCTTTTAAATGTGGTTTTGTCTTGAAATTGAAGTATCAAGAAGCTATATCTAAATAAAATAAATAAAAACACATTTGTTTTAAAGATCGCAGATTGGTCAGCTGATTGAACTAAAACAAAACATTTTGTAAGGGAAAGAACATACCTCCTGGTCCAGATTGTACTCCTCTTTGGAATTAAGAGCCAACTTTACAGCCATGTAATCTCCACTCTTCACAGCTTCCCGCAATTCACCTGACGGGGACAAGATGGAATTCTAAGATGTCAAAGATACAGAATAATATATTGTGGAAAAAAACAAATGATATGAACATCTTTTAAAAATGTAAAATAAGCATGAACCAGAAACGTTATGGTATTTTTTAAATGTTACTAAATTATTTTATAAGCAGGAATGTAAGCATTACTTTTTTGTTGAAGTTGTTAATGTTGGCCTGTTATGTTTGTAGTTAATTTTACATTATTACATTACATTTAGCTGACGCTTTTATCCAAAGCGACCTATAATAAGTGCATTCGACCAGGAAGATACAAACTTGAAGTACATCAGGTTTCATAGAGCCAAAACATTTCAAGTGCTACTCAACTAGCTTTAGATAAGCCAGTCCTTTATTAGTATACAAGTGCTTTGTTAGTAATTGTATTGCTCAAAGTGGAGTCGAAAGAGATGAGTTTTTAGTCTGCGCCGGAAGATGTAATGAAACTTCAACTGTTCATATTCAACGGTTGGCCTTCAATACGTTTGTTCCTGAAAACTCCTTGACTGCTTCTAGATAGCAGCAGCAGTGTCTCAAATGTGTCTGAGATGTGAATGGAAATACTCACTGGGTGATAATGGAGGACCTGACAGGATCTCGTCGTCTCCGTTCAGATGTTTCTGGAAGTCATCCAGCGTCATCCAGTCCAGGTTCAGGTCCATTCCTAGACTCAAAGTGGCTTGGCCCTTGTCTTTAAAAACACACAATGCAGAGACAGAGATACTTCATTAGTTCGCAGGTGGAAACTTTGCAAAATGCAACTCTGAAAATCTTCCGTACATATGCTTCGAACTTCAGTTAGTGTTTGTAGCAGGGATGGAACGATTCTTTGTTTTGCAAGTCAAGTGTTATCTTGTAAAATGTAGTTTTTGGTGAAAAAATTAAGTTGTTTCTAGGGGAGGATAACATCTTATCAATTTCCATGTTCTTTCAAGTTTAAGTGCCCTGTGTTTAGGAGGGGCTCTCGGAAATAAAGAGATTTAAATAATAAACGTTTTACTTGTTGGATTTGGGGAATCTTTGTAAATTGTAAAATTGTATTTCTAAATTAATAAGATTGGTATTACAGCCCAAGTTTGCTTTGGATGGTTCGGTTAAAGTAAAATGTTTTAATTTTCAAGTTAAAACTTCAATCCTAACTCTGAATTATTTCAATTCTGAGGTCAACAGAAAATGGACATATCAAAGTTACAAGATTGTCGTTTCATTATGAATAAAAAACAATTGGATATTTGGAAGCATCAATGATTATATTCTCAGTGGCCAATCAGATGCATACCAGATTTGTCAGCGCCCCCCGGTGGGTCCTGGGAGTCCTGATTGTCGTCACATGCCATGAAGAGCCTGGTCTCGCTGTCTTCTCTCCTCTTCCTCCTGTCCTCTGCGGGAGGTTTCCTCTCCCAGCTGGGCCGCTGTGCCTCCTCTGATCTCTCCTTCCTCTCCCGGGAATCTTCTCCAGGCTTCTGCTTTGCTGGAGTCTCCTCTGCTTCCCTCTCCTCGCTGTCCAGGCTGAAGCCAAAGCTCTGGCCAGGTCTGGAGGCTAAAGGACAGCAGACAAGTCGTCATATTTCTTGGGCTTCAAAGAGCCTCCAAAGGCATTTACACATAAAACAAGAGACATAAAAAACGAGAACAATTTTTTTTGTGCCGGTGTCATGCATACCCTCCGATTGCTTGTTCTTCTCCGTCTTCTCGGACTCTGCTTTCTGAGCCGGAGACTCTTTGGTTGTCTTGGCGATCTTCTCAATCTTTCCTATTAGCTAGAAGTGGGGAAAATACAATGTTAACAGCTTGTAGTTTTTGGAGGTAAACTCAGCGGAGTAGCAAGAACAGCGCAAACATGAACGGTAACTAAGGTATATGAGAAGTTCAACATTTGACAGAATTATGATAACTAAGGGTATTGCTTATTCTGAAAGAAATATGAATGTGGTCCTCTCCTGTAGGGGTGCAACAACTAATCGACTTAAAATCGATTACCAAATTAGTTGCCAACTAATTCAGTCGTCGATTCGTTGGTGACATCATCACGTGTGTTTTATGCCCCGTTAAGCTCCAACGTTATTGGTCTTTTTATCGGTACTGGAGACATTTAAAAAATATATGTCATGTATTATTGCTACATAAGCATTATATCGCAGTTTTAGTGTCGCCAACTCGTTTCCAATATGCAAAAAGACAAGAAAATGTGTCTGATGTATTTTTGATCTTTCTCTCCGCGTCTGTGTGCGAGGGGGCGGGGCAGTTGACACACACGCAGCAACACACACACACACACACACACGGAGGAGATGGCGGAGAGAACGCGCTCCGAGGTGTGGTTAAACCTTACCTGTCTCGATGTCGACAATGCTCGTTGCCAAAAGTGCAATAAGAGTTTAGCCTGTAAGGGCGGTAACACGAGCAATGTGTCTAAACATTTATCAAAAGTGCTCCACATTCAGACGGAGGAATGCACCGGGTTCGACTGTCTTTCTAGCAGCTCTGTAGCCCCGTCCACGAGTAACGTTTCCACGTCAGGTGTTATAACCCTAACCCTGTACACACGGAGTTAACTACATTATACAAACATGGGTTAATGATTAGAGGTAACCGAGTTATTTAGTTTGTTAAAGTTTCAGCTATTCTGTTTACAGTTCTGTCATCAGATTATTTAATACCATTTGTTAAAACACTGTTGTTTCTTTTGATGTGAAATATTATTTATTTAATTTAAATAAAAAGCAATGCTAATTTTGTTCAAAATGTGTTTAGTTAATTTAATAATATGTATTTTTGAATCAAGTATTCATCTTTATTGTCTTCATTGTCAGTTTCCACATGCCTAAAACAACCTCAAGCTACATCTAAAAGTTGATGGCTAAATAAGAGCGCTTGAGAAATTGTGCAAGGCGTAATAGTCAAAATAGTAAATTAATCGATTATCAAATGAGTCGTTTGTTGCAGCCCTACTCTCCTGACTTACAAATTATTTACTTTTACTATATCGTTTTTCTAACGATTTACGCATTTTATGCACTTTCTGTTGCTACGTCCGGCAAAATGTGCGTATTATTACATGTTTAAGATAGCTTCATGAAGGATAAAGGCCCAGGACACAAGCAGTGGTGTTACATCTCATTACCTAAATCAATCATTTATACAACGTTTAAATCAATAGACAATTTTCAAAAAACGTAAAAGCATGTATGACGTGAAAATCTCCATTTTCCATGTGTGTTACCTTACAGAAATGTTAAGATAAAGTGTGTATGCACTTTCAAGTTAAACCAACATGCAACCCATTTTTGAGAGAGGGAGAGACTTCACCTTTGTGGGTTTGCTGCTGGTCTTCTCTGGGGGGGCCTGATGCCCGGGCTGCCTGCGGGGGGCGCGGTCTTTGGCCTCGCAGTTTAACAGGAACTTCTCAAACAGATTAGTGGAGCCTGGAGCGTCCTTCGCTCCCAACGGCTCCTCTTTAGCCACCTCCTCCTCCCTCAACTTGAGGCCGACTGCGGGTGTGACCGAGGAAGAGGAGGACGATGAAGATGTGGAGGAAGACGGGGCTTTGGGGGGTGCGGGCGTGATCTCCTGCCCTTTGCTCTTGGCTTTCTTGTGAAGGGTGGAGCTATCGCTAGAGTCTGAGTGCAGAGCCGTGTCCTCTTTCACTTTCGAGGTGAGGCTCTTCAGTTTTTGGAGGCTGCTTTCTTTCTGAGCGGCGTCTGGCTTTTTGCTCTTTTTGTCGTGGATGAGGTCTTTAATGCCCTGCAGCTTCCCTTCCAACCTCCCCTTGGTAGGTTTGGACTTGTCGTCAACGCGGGCTTTTTCTGCCGACTTTGTCACCGTATCCGTCGATACATTATCGTCCATTTGGGACTCTGATGGGCCGTCGCTCTCCTCCAGCGGTGCAGCGGCCTCATCTTCAGAGGTTTCTACCTTCCTGTCCTTCTTCCCTTTCCTCTTCTTCCCCTCCTCTACCTTGTCCTTCTTTTGTTTCCCTCCCTCTTTTCCCTTCTCCTTCTTGTGTTTTTTGGAGGGAACAGGCTCATCGTCCTCATCTTCAGATTCAACCAGACGCTTTTTGAAATCAGGCTTTTTCTCCTTTGGAGGAGAGGGTGAAGTTGGGGCTTTCTCTCCTTCTTCTTCCTCTTTGTCGCTGTCTGGTGCCGGGATCGGCCTCAACTGCTCCTTCCGTTTCTCTTTCTTCTTCTTCTTCTTCTTGTCCTTTGGAGGTAGTTCCTCTTTTACTTCTTCTTCTTCTTCCTCCTCCTGTACCCTTATCTTTTTCTTCTTCTTGACAGGTGCCTCTGTGGGACGGTCTTTGTCACTGTCGATGTCTGAGTTTGCATCAAACAATTCGCTCTTTGAAGGCAGAGGTTTCTATTAGAAGGACAGATAAAGCACAATAAGATTTATATATTATTTTTAGCTAAGGCAACATGAATTTAAAAAATACTAGGGGCTGAAATCTTCAAAGGGCTCCACAAGTCTAACGGTCTACTCTCTGATAATTTCTCAGATAATCTTTTTAGTGAATTTAACACTTATGTTGTGTTCGGGTCTCCCGTGACCCGTTTCAAGTTAAAATGATATAATAACTAAACTCTAGTTTTTTTTTTTTATTGGAACAAGGCTTCATGATATCCTCCACAACAGCTATATAAACACTACAAAACAGATTTTTACTATTTTAGCCAAGTCTGAAGGTCTCTAAAAAAAAAAGAAAAGCGTATAATTTGGTGTTCAGGTCTGGGTAGACCCAGCAGAATAGTTGGGGGTGACTCTGGGTCACATTTGGCCCAATCAAGATTCATCTTTGACTTTAGACACCCCTCCCCCTTCATCCACTGTAACAATCATTGTTCACTACATGCACCAGGTCTCCCCTCCCTCCCCCACGGGAACTCCACCTTTCTCAAAGAATAGGCGCATTCACACTGCGGTACTTTTCCCACAAAGGTTCATGCGAACTTAGTTCAGTGAACTCTTTTATCGCGTTCACACCAAAAAGAGCCGGTACTAAATATAGCTCTTTTCTCACAAAAGAGCCGCTCGTAAGTCCCTGCTAGAGAGCAGGGACTTTCGAGCGGCTCTTTTGTGAGAAAAGAGCTATATTTCTGATTGGCTGGGCGGATTGCAAACCACGCCCCGTAAAACTTCCAAAAAGTTTTGTGAAGCCGCCATTTTATTATCCTCGCATTAGCATTATTAGCATTAGCATTAGCCCAGCGCAGAAACGCAGAGAGACTAACTTATGGCAACACAAAATAAAACATGGGAGCGGTGGAGATGAGGAGGTGTCGGCGTTCTGGCGATTTACTCGGAAGGCTTCAGTAGAAGCTGCTGGGAGTCCCAGCAGCTTCTACTGAAGTCCTCTTACAACTCCGGGGACTTCCGGCCGGGGACTTTGGGCGGCAGTATCCGCCGTGAAGTTGTTTGTAGCCTGCCAGTAAACCCAAAGCAGAAGAAGAAGAAGTGAAGTCAGCGGCTTCATTTGCCTAATCCACCCCCAGGGACTTTTTCCGGTGTGAACGCGATCTGTACTTAGTTCATGCGAACTAAAGAGTTTGCATGAACTAAGTTCGCATGAACCTTTGTGGGAAAAGTACTGCGGTGTGAATGCGCCTAATATGTGCACTAACACTTGAACCTAAACGTGTGCAATATGTGGTGTAATGAGTTTTGGGGCCATAAAATAAAATAACAAGATTGTACGGTTATGAATGCATAATAAGTTAGTTATGATGTAGTTCAAACAATATTGAATGATAGTCATTTTTTTTGTGTGTTTTGGACTGAGATAAATCATGGGTCAAAATTGACCCGCTAACACGATGAACGGCAACAGCTTTCGAACACAACACAAGGGTTAAAACCCAGTGTTTTTCTGAAAAGGATAGCTATACATCTATTCTCGCTCAGATATTTGGTATATAAATATCTACGGAAGTGTTTTGGACATATTTCTTGGCAGTGGGGAGTTCAACAATCTATCTCAGCGGGTCATGCCAACAAGCCATAATGAGTAATTAGGGGTAATACCGTATTGCTTAAATGCTGTTTCTAACGCCCGTCTTATTAATACAGTGAATATAGTATCAGTGATACTCTGTTTAGCAGACTGTCACTTAGACGTACCGGGGGCTTCTTGGCTTCTGCCTCTTTCTTGATCTTGATCTCAGCCATGTTCTTCTTAAAAGCCAAGAGGACCTCACGACAGTCCTCCAAGTGGGCCTCTGGCTCCCAAGTGTCATCGTCCGAGCAGTAGTTCTTCCAGCGGACTCTGTAGAGCACTTCACCCTGAAAACAGAGAGAGAGGGATATGAATCTCCAGCATTCAATCAACATCAACCTGACAGGGTGGCTGGTAGCTGCCAGAATGTATCTACCGAGTAGTTTACCAGCTAATCTGATGATGGCTTCCTGTGATAAACATCGCAGACAAGCTAAATACCATTTTTAACTCTTTTGAGGGAGGACATTTTTATTTTACTCATTCATTTTTTGTTTTCATAACAGTGTCAACAAGTGTTCATTGGGCAGAAAAAGTGGAACAGTAAGATTTTAAAGCCTAAAAAGACAACATTAAGTGCAACCATCAAGAGATCAGAGAAAAAGTGTGCAACAACATGGCTTTTATTATAAAGTAACCAGAGGAAGTATCCTAGTTATAGTATTTGTTTGACAAACAAGACTAATCTTGATTTACCGTTAAGTTTTTTAAATAATTTTTCTATTTAACCGGGACAATGTCTTCATAAAAGGGGTGGGTTAGTTGAAGGGCTGGAAAATTAATACTGAGGCTATAGCATACAGTAAAAGTAATTAAGTGAAACCATGTTCTTCATCTCATGGATTTAAAGACATGTCACAAAAACTAATCGGTAAAACAGTGACTTCTCACAGTAAAATATGTCTTTGCAGGAACAATCTTTCTCTGATATAGCAAATACGTGCAGTTATCATATTGATTATCTTACCACTGACTTTAGATATGCTGTTCCATTTATTATCTAAACATGCATTGGCTTCCTCTTCCCCCTTACTTCACACATAGATAAGTATGTCTACTTTGGTGCACCTTCTTCACACACAAACAGTTAGTGTATAGCCCTTTATAACTCTAATCCATGACATTGGGCTCCCATGTTGTGCATCGCTGCACCAGTACAGAACCTGTCTGTTGTAATGGCTGCATCTTCATGTAGAGCTGCCAGCAGGCCAGGCTTACTTCATAAATGTGTTTGTTTTCACTCTCCTCCGTTTTTGTGAGCTTTTCTACACAGGTGGCGCAAACCCCTTGAGGCTCTAAAAAGCCTCTTTAAAAATCGGAGACCAGCACTAAGCCAAGTGTGTTAATAACTCACTAGGGATCATATTAGCTCCACCACCTCATTTAGCAGATTCTACTAGTCCCTCAAGTCTCCCTACATAGCAGTCACTTTAATCTGTCATTGAGGTAATTGGTGGTTCTTATTATGTGGTTAATGCAAATCAGAGCATAATTCCTTTCATTTTCTCCAACTATTTGGCCTATTTGGGTTTCTCCTGTACGATATGTTGTTAAACATCAATTTCATGTGTATTTAAATCAATCAAGAAATGCGTTAAGTCAGTGTTTTGAAGTGATGCTGCATAATTACAGTTTTATAATGACAAATGATTCAGTGAGGATGGCTCTGTTGCCACTGTGAATGTGTTACAGGTTTAAAAACAGCTTACTCTTGAGGTGTGGAAACTGAATTTAACAGTACACCTTTTGACAGAAACATACAGTTTTTGTTCAGTTGGATACAACACTTGAGTTGCTACTGAATCGACACTTTGCTTATTCCTGATTCTCGTCATGAAAATGCAAAAACTAAATAAAAAAAACAATAGGAAAGAACTCTGTTAAGTGAAATCATTCCAGAATAACAATGTTCCTCAAGCATGAATACACCTATGTTTATTTGTAAATCTCATAAAGGAATTTGAGTGTGTTGAAAGATGGGGAAAACGTTTAAATGACTGTAAATAAAACAAGTTGACTGTGAAGAATCCTTTAAACTTTGTAAGAAAAACATCCACTTTTAAATCACTGGGAGTATAAGGGTGAACAAGTTGCTTTGTAAACCTAATGCAAACATTTAAATGAAAACGTGTTTTAAGTCGTTTCATTCTGTGTTTTAAATGTCTTCTGTTTCTATTGGGAAGCACTTTTTAGCAGTTTATACAATTAACTTTATTATTAAATATGAAAAAATAAAACACCTGTCCCATGGTTAATGTGTGTTATTTTATTATTAAAAGTAACTTGTTTTTTAATTATTCTATAAAATGTCATAATGTTAAGATAATACATATCCTTAATTTAAATTGCAAATGAGAGGTTTCATTATAATCCATCTGGATTTTCTTTACCTTCAATCAATCAATCCATGTGTATTTGTTTATATGTTTAATGCCTTTCCTGTACAACCTATGCCTAGGTGGTAAAAGTACTTAGGCTAAAGTAAAAGTACCAGAGAGTACAGATACAAGTTACAAGCAATCAAAATGTAGAAAATTATCAAAATATATTTAAAGTAAAAGTACTCATTCTGCAGATTGGTCCATTTCAGAATAATTGAATGATAAGAATAAATACATGCTAATATTCATCTTAGTACCTCAAAATTGCACTTATGTATAATACTTGAGTAAATCGACTTAGTTACTTTACACCACTGTGTTGTTCATTATCATGCATTGATGCATTTCTCTTTCAAAACACACGTTAGTGATCTGTTGTCATGCCAATAACGGCGTAACGTAAATACAGTCTATGGTAAATAAACATCAGGAATTAGGCTAATTGATAGTGCTTACTGCTGTGAAAACTCCCTATGCAATATGTTTAATGAACAATTAAACCAGCACTACTCGGGGTTATTGTTTTTATTTAGCTATGCATGTGGGCAAGATATAAAAAATAGCTGCAAGCTTGCAGGGCGGCCGTCCTTGGAGGAGAGCGATGTCCGCTCTCCTCTCCTCAAGGGAGAAGTTGTGCTAAAAAGCCCAATGCTAAATGTGCACGAAAATACCATTTAATGCATCAAAATGAACTTGAAATACACCGCAGACAGGTGTTAAAGTAACAATATGTGTCTGCATATGGTTGTAGGTGAGCTATGCACAGCAGGAGTGGAGAATATAGCAATGCCACCATGTTGTTAGCTAGTTAGCTTAGCTAGCTTTACCTCTTCCACCCGCATGTCGATGATCCGCTCCACTTCGAACTGAGCCTCCACTTCCTCTTCTTGCTCGCTGTCCGCGGTCTCTACCTTGTCAGCCTCCGCCGCCATGGCTGCGGATTTGTTTAAAATTGTACGATTTTTTGGATCCAGGAGTGGTGAAAAGGGCCGCTTTGGCTGTGTTCAGGAAGCAAAGTGTACCTGTGCAGCAGCACCGCCCGTTCTTACCACGCAACGATGCATTCAAGTACTGCCCATAACCTAACAATTCACAGATCTCACTTTTACTATTTTAATTTAAAACAGTTTTAGTCAAAGCTTTCAGACGTAAAAACAGTACATGCTTCACGATACACAGCACTCATTTAACCAATAAATACATTAAAATAAAGCAGAACAACGCGATATTTATCATTTAACACAGGCCGATTCGGTCAACCACCTGTGTCTGACAAAGTTAACAAGTTCCCCTATAATGACATGTCTTAACTACATGAATAGAAAGACTACAATAGTTAAACAAAATAAAAAAGAATGTTCTGAACTGTGGGTTTCTACTACCGCCGCACTACGGTGTCGTTATTACACACGATGGAACCAAAAACCCCGAGGTTACGTGAAGGCAGCATGTACATTAAGCTGCCCTCTGGATTTTAACTGCATACATTTTAAAACAATGAAACACACATGGTGGACTGGAATGCACAAAGAGACAGATTTAAAATGATAACATATATACATTAAAATATCATATACTGTTATATTATAACACACAACTAACTCGAAAAGGGCAGCTTAGTGGTCATTTAGCCAAGTGCAATTAAATTCAACTGTTTGTGGTCAGAAGATGTGAAGAATATATTATATCCCATGCGTTGCATATCCATAGGCGTAATTTGCGCTGGGGACCCTAGCGAAAAGTATAATTTATAAATGTTCTGAAAAATTGCGTGCACAAAGAAATGTAATAGGCCTAAACCAAAACACTGGTTTAGTGTCAAGATGTGCAATTTGGACATGTTAGTAAACTTTTAATAGACAATGTAAAACAAAACATGGCTCCCGCTTTGCAGCAGAAGGACGCAGGCAGAGCACTTTAAAAAAAAAGTAATGTAAACTGAATGCATAGTTTACATCAGGGGTACTCAAACTTTTTTGTTAAAGGTCCACTTGTGAATTGTATACAAGGTCAATGGTCCGGCTGCCAGTAAAGTCCCCCCCCCCCCCATAATTGCACTTGCTTCAGTTGCTTACTACTTTCTAACGGCAGTGAGAGTGATGCAGTGACCCTATCAATCTTCTATCGATTAGATTTATGATTCAAAAATTATAAAAGTAGGGTAGACATGTGAATATTATCCGACTGAACACAACGTGCATTTATCTAACAGGTTCGTTATCCACTAACCTTATTTCGAGCTATTTTCCAAAATCCTATGGAGAACTCCCATTGCTTTTTTTTCGAGGGAAACCGAGAGCAGCTTACTTCCGGATTTTAGGACGCGTCACTGCAACACTAAATTGATGCGATTTGATTGGATTGTGAGGCAAGGGAAGCCAGCCGCCTCTGGCTTCCCTTGGCATGGCCCTGACCAATCACAGGTTGGCAGGGGCATCACGTGAGCCTCATCTGATTGGTCAATCCCTCCATTTTTTTTCACCAAGGGAAGCCAGATTCGGCTGGCCTCCTCTCGCAACAGTGAGTGCAATCTACTGTTTCACCATAACATCTAGAGGGGCGCTGTTTGTTTCACTCTTTGTAAAATACTCAATGAGAATGGGGGAGAGACGGGCCGGCAGCAACACACAGCAAAGGAGAATTATCGAAACAAAACAAAGTGTTTTTATTTATTTATTTAAATTATAACTACAATCCGAAAAAACCTCCGGGAGAAAACGCCACTGGTCAAATCGGCAGCGGACCCACAGAAAATTGCTATCAGAAACAATGCCTGACGGGTTTTGAATGTGTTTTGGACGTAATCTCGTCTTTGTTTACATTAGCAAGCCTCGCTAACACTCAGAGCTAACCTGTACTGGAGAGCACATGGGTTTAAAAAGCAGGAAATCAAAAAAGGAACTCACCTTGTGATAAACCCGCAAGAGAAAAAGCATTTGAGATCCATACTATTTCAGAAATAATCCTTGATGTGGATAAGAACAGGATGGCGTTTTATTACAACAGAATTTAACTTTATCTCCGGTAGAATTCTGATCAGGCATTAGCTCCGCCTCCTCTTTTTTTTTCAAGCTAAGGACCCAAAATCCGCGTTTCTGTAACAGGGCTGCACAAGAGGGGTATGAGCAGTATGAGGCATGGCTAAAATGGGTGAACTGTTTGGTATTTTTAGCAAAAAACTTCACAGACTTCCAATATAGCATAATAGGTCCTCTTTAATTTACATCAGAATCAGATTTATTTATTTATTTTTTATAATTTTTTTTGTTTTTATAATGGGACACAGGGTTCGGTCCGGATTGATTTTCAGTTCGGTCCGGATCCGGACCTTGGTCCGGAGTTTGAGAAGCCCTGGTTTGAGAAAAAACAAAATGTAAAACATAATGTTAAAAAATTGATAATTCCAAAAAACATGTAGGGGAGAAGGGGGTAAATTGAGCAAGTGGGTAAATTGAACCACCCCCTGTAACCAGGCAACGCCTTATAGTTGTAATTAAGTGACCAGAAATTATGCAAGCTCCACCCATTTCTCATTGCCTGTGAAAGAGAGATACTCATTGTGGTCTGGTAAGTAAACATTTGTACAAAAAAACGTTTTTTGTAAATTTTCTAGATGTCAGCTATATCAGCTGTCATGTCAAAAAAAAAGTATCCAGGTTTAAACACATATATTGTATATGTTGATGTGTTGGCAGCGTATTAAACCATGTTTATCATTAAGCTAAAAATGACTGAATTTTAATGCTAGGCTATTTTTTCGAAAATGGTGGCTATGGGGTAAAGTGAACCATGGGGTAAGTTGAGCCAGTTTTTCAATGGAGAAATGAATGAAAGTAGGCCAAGTTGATAATAAGAGCTCATTGTAGGCTACATTTAAAGTTGAATTTACCCTGTGTTTGATTGGTAAGATGTATGAAATTGTATTACCATTTGTACGATTACTTTTTCCTTTTAACATGTTAAAAAAAAATCAATCAATTCAGTCGAAATTTATATTAAAAATATTTGAAAAACTAACTTGTATTTGGTTTGTTATTTATTGTTTATAGTTACCTTTAAGATTTGTTGTAGGTATGCCCAGGTTTGAACAGGTATGCCCAGGTTTGAATAGTGGTTTAACTTACCCCTACACTGGGGCAAGTTGAGCCACAATACTTTTTTATTTTAAGAAGTAATATTTTCACTGCCCTTGATAAAATATGAGTTATTATCATTGTCATTGATAGGAGACATCCTGAATTATAGGTGTGTGTTTTCATTTTTACTATGTGTCATTTCTCCTTGCTTAGAGGACAGCATAACTAAAAAATGGCTCAACTTACTGTGAAGAAAACTTCTGTGCAGCAATGCAGAGCCAAGGCTCAGGAAAGGATGGAAGCAGGAACGGCTTTAGTCAAACACTGAGTAGAATACGGCCGGAGAGATCACAGAGCATTTCACACTTTACATGTGAACTACCAAGCAAACTCTGAAGACACAGCGCAGAAACACATTTCCTTACAACCCCAAAGGAGGAATCCCAAAAGCCCGCTTCTCCCATCTTAATATTTACCAGACCTTGGAACAAAGACCCATCTGTATTCCCAACTCAAATGAACCAAACCCCTCACCCACAGGAAGGCAGAGGACCTCTTGACCTGTGTCCTCCACACATTACAGATAGGAGCTGCGACTTAACACAAAGCATATGTTTCAAATTTGACAGGTTTCTCAGAAAAGCTGAGAAACTCAAGACACAAAGAGATCGGATTAAAATATTCTCTGACACTTACCCCACTCTCCCCTAAAGCTACGATTTTCAAACACCAACAGGAAACTTATTTCCATGTTTATTAGATATAACATTGCCACAGTATGATTGTGTATGTATTTACTCCTGACACCTGCAGCTGCATAATGCTGTACAGGGAAGACCAAATCGGTAACATTTGCATTGTCCACTGCATTCCGACTTGCATCCACACTTGGTTAGCTGCTGACAGCTCTCAGCGATAGGCGGAAGCTTGGTCCAGAATATCTGCCAATGATCTTCTTCTTTGGTCCATCCTCACATGGGAAGTTTGTGACGACTGACGAGGCATCTGATCTCTTCAGTAAACTCAGCCAGTATCCACCAACAGTGGTTTATGATGACGAACTGAAGATCTTGGAAAAATGTGTGGTCATGATGTATGACAGGTCCAGTGTTGCTGAGGGTGTTAATGATGCCAGATTTGACATGTTTGCAAGGAAACAGAGGGCCTACAAGCATTCCTCCTTCCCAAGCGGCTCTACTGCAGCATTTGAAACGTGCAGCCTACCAGGCAGGTATATGGCGTCAGTCAACAGTGCTTCAACCTGAAATACAGAGTCCTGCAGAGTGAGCCATGTCTGCCAAGCTGTCTTCTTGCCTTTACCGCGGAAAGCTGAAACAACATCACAGCCAGTAAAGGCATCAAAGAAGATAATCCCTTTTCCTGCACAGGGATCCACTTAAGGTTCCGTCCATGGCCAAAGGCAATCCAAAACTGTTGCAGACCAATTTCCTGAAGGGTTGGAAGAATTCTGACTGCAATCACAAGAATATCTGTGTCGTTGGCTTTTATAATTATGTTTTTTCTGCCCTCTTTTGCTGCTTCGTTGGCATGCACAAAGATTATTGTGTTGGCTTCTTTGTGACTACAGGGAGCCAACTCGTCTAGGCTCATGGTTTGGGTACTTAGAGTGTTTTCTTCTTTGGTCACAATGACCACATTTTGCGCTGACATCTGTGCAATTTTGTCAGCAAGGTAGTGGAAGAGTTCAGTTTTGTTGTCATTGTCTCTGAGAAAGCTCTGCCAGTTTGATGGAATTTTGCCCTTATTGGTCACCCTACGTCTGACTCCACGTCCTCGCCTTGACCTGGTTTCAACCTTTAGGCTCATGGGCAGGTAGACATCAAACACAATGTCAGTCCTCTTGTACTTGGTATGCCTCGATCGTGGGAAGGAAATCCCGTACTGCATAGTCTTCAAAGCTCTGGAGCCTCGTGGTGGAAGACTGTATACCAGTGCTGAACCATCAATAATGATGATATCTGCCTCAGGCTCAGTGTCAGGGATTGCAACAAGCGACTTGAGTATGCCAGCAAGCTGGGATTTCTGGCAGCTGTGAATCTTTCCCCCATCACTCAGAGCAGCAGGGAATGGGTGGTTCTCATGATGAACAGTTTTTTTTTGTTGCGGGTTTCGGCATTATGCCATGGAGCTCATCTATGTTGTTTTATTTTCTTCTTTTTCAAAGAAGCAACAGAGTCTAATTTTATTCGCAGCGCATCTGTAGCACTATCAACAACATGATCAATTTGGGGTGGTGTACATTTTGTATAAGTGTCCTCCCCTACATGCAGACATGCTATCGAGTTAAGTATTGGTGGAATCTCTTCCTTAAATGTGGCTATAGCACTAACGGATAGGTTTCTGCTGCAGGAGCTTTTGACTAATGCTTTGTAGTCTAGTAACAGTACTTCAAAAGTTACTAAGAAATGGTCGGATAAAGCAGGATTATGCGGTTCGACTAATAGTTGCTCAATTTCAATACCATAAGTCAGAACAAGGTTGAGAGTGTGATTATAGCTGTTAAGCTCCTCGTAAAGAGACACAAAACTTGAACCCGCTATGCAAGAACACTGGGACGGAGACTTAGGTGAAGTGTCAAAAAGACTGGATTTAATAAGTCCACAAAAACCAGGCAGGGGACAAAGCAAACTCTGAACACAGTGGGGAGAACGTGGAGCAGGGCTGAGACGGAGGTTGGGTTGGACGTGGCAGGCAGGACGGAATGGAATGTGGAGTTTCTGGAACAGGCAAAAAACAGAACAGGATTAGCATACGAAAAAATCCAACAGGAAGAGTATACATAAGAACTAGAAAATCTAGTCAGCCGGAACTGGAGTTTACCACTGTGAGTACACGAAGAACTGGCGAAGTCTGATGATCGAACCGGAGTTTTAAGCAGCAGCAGGTGAGTGGTGGTAATCAGTGATGATGAGAAACAGGAGTGGAGGTGAGTTGGCGGAAAACGGAAAGTAGGTCAACCACGCCCAGCCAGGAAGACAGACAAACAGATAGACAAACAAACAGAAAAAAGGAGAAGGAGATACCGCAATTCCTCACAATAGCAGTGGGTTGGTTTATTTACACTCTGACAGAAAACATAATCTAATATAGAGTTAAATGCAACAGTAAGGCTATTTTTATCATCGTCAACATGAATAATAAAGTCACCTACGATAATTACTTTATCTGTTTTAAGAACCAAAGTTGATAAAAACTCAGAGAATTCTAATAAGAATTCAGAATAAGGACCTGGTGCACGGTGCACTGTAACAAATAAGATTGGCTGCAAAGATAAAGCAGGATTATGTGGTTCGACTAATAGTTGCTCAATTTCAAAACCATAAGTCAGAACAAGGTCGAGAGTGTGATTATAGCAGTGGGTTGGTTTATTTACGGTGAGGTGTGGCCCCACGCAGTCTGCATGATCTGCCTGTAGGGAGGGACGGCCCTGAGATGGAGAGTAACCTTAGTTTAGACTTTGGCTCTCTCTCAGAAAGAGGGTGTTTCTCAATGTCGAGGAAGGCTGCTCCAGAGCCACTGGCCGTTTCTCAATCTCGAGGAAACTGGCTTCCAAGCCAATATTTCAAGGATGCTACATCATCGAGTGCCGCCGAAGGACCGTTCCAATCTCCAGCATACTTGGAATTCCACCGAGGCCGCGTCCTTGGTTTGGGGGAAATTTCGAGGCTGCACATGGGTAGACTTCGCGTCCTTAAAATCCCCACAATGCTTTGCGCACGGACCAATTTCAAAAACCCTTGCGGAGAATTGCTGAACCGATGTGTGTTGGTAAACATGTGTTGGTAAATATGTTACATTTGTTTGTTATCACCAAAAATGTGTTCCGTGAAAGTAAAGCAAGTTCATAATTAGATAGACATCGTGAGGTATTTATTTTGGTACAGTTTATGTTGAAACCGTTAGAGAGAGATTATATCCATACAGCACAGTCTATTTCCAGGCTCCAAAATCAATTATACCAAAAAACAACTTCATATTTACATATCAGGAATTGCACATTAAAAAACATATTATATACTATTAGTTAAAAAGTGCAGAACAAGCAACATCTATTTTTGCAGCAATGTTTCGTGCCAATTCAAGTTTATTCTTTTAGAAGCCTGAACCACTTACAGTACATCTTGACCTAATTTATAAACGTTTAAAATGATTAATCCCAATGAGGTAACTATTACAATGACAAAAAGCAGTCATATTAACTTCCATAATTCTTATCACCGGATTTATTTGAAAATCATCATAAAAACACAAACAACAAAAATAATTACATTTGAAAACAGGTTTAAAAAGTAAATAAACGTGAAAAGCCACAAACAGTTAATATTTGCTTCACTCCAAAAATGAGTCAGCCTGTGGTTTAAAATAATAAAAATATAAGAGCTAGGAAGACATAACCACATAACATCTAAATATAAACAAATTATTTGCCACACTTACTATAGCATATGCCATAAATAAGAAAAAGGTGATTTGAAGCATCATACTGGACCAAAGAGTTTCTCATCTGTGTGTCAGCTATATATTTTGTACTCTGTTGCCATTTAAATGTGTAGTAGTGAATGCAGCAGCAGCATAATACATATTAGCGGATATAAAGTAATATGTGAAGCTGAGGAAAATATTTTCTATCCAAATGTAACAGTATCTGCTTTCAGCTTAATATATTCTAAAACATGCTGAAATTAATCAATTTCCTTTCTATGATGAAAATGTATAAAATAAAAAAAACAGCAAGGATTATTCAAGTAATCAGTTTTGCATCCGAGTTCCCCCCCCAAAAAACGGATTATTATGTGTAGAAATACTATAATATAAACTGATATACTTTGAAATAACTCACTCAGCATGTATTTAAGTGCGTTGATTATAATAGTAGTTCCGAAATCGAGGACATAATGTTATTGAAAAGGAAAGCTACAAATAAAAATGTTAAAGGCACATTGAGTTTAATACAATTTTGTGAAGCAGTTAAGATGCAGATAAAACCCATTTCAAGTATTACAATTTTAGATATACATACTTTTTCAGTCTAAATATGTGATTTCAAGATTTTTCAGACTCATACCCTGAATTTCTACGACATGTTCGAACAGCTGTTTGGTGTTGTAGCGGTGGGTCGGCCTTTCCCTCTCTCAGACACCAAAGATGATCCTGATGTCGGCCAGGGAGAGTTTGGTGGCGGTGCTTCCCTTCCCGGAGAGCACATTCTGGGCCAGCTCCTTCTTCTTCCCCTGCAGTATGGAGATCTTATCCTCCACCGTGCCGTCACACACAAACCTGGAGACAAGGCAAGGCAAGTTTATTTATATAGGACTTTTCAACACAAGGCTTTACAAATAATGAAAGACATTAAGAAAATGGCATTTAAAATTAGTCATTAAAAAGAAAAGCTAATAAAATAAACATTAAAAGAAAAAATACAGTGATAAAAGTTACAGTGCAGTTTAAGATGTGAATAGTTAAATTAAAAGCAGCGGCAAAAAGAAAAGTCTTCAGCCTGGATTTAAAAGTAGTCAGAGTTGCAGCGGACCTGCAGGTTTCTGGGAGTTTGTTCCAGATGGAGCATAATAACTGAACGCTGCTTTACCATGTTTAGTTCTGACTCTGGGGACAGAAAGCTGACCAGTCCCTGAAGACCTGAGAGATCTGGATGGTTCATAATTTAGCAGGAGGTCAGAAATGTATTTTGGGCCTAAACCATTCAGTGCTTTATAAACCAGCAGCAGTATTTTGAAATATATTCTTTGACACACAGGAAGCCAGTGTAAAGACTTCAGAATAGGAGTGATGTGATCCACTTTCTTAGTGTCAGTGAGGACTCGAGCAGCGGCGTTCTGAATCAGCTGCAGCGTTCTGAATCAGCTGCTGCGTTCTGAATCAGCTGCAGCTTCCTAATAGATTTTTTAGTGAGACCTGTGAAGACACCATCGAAGTCGAGTCTACTGAAGATAAAAGCATGGACAAGTTTTTCTAAATCCTGCTGTGACATTAGTCTTTTAATCCTAGATATATTCTTTAGGTGATAGTAGGCTGATTTAGTAACTGTTTTAATGTGACTGTTGAAACTCAGGTCAGAGTCCATGACTACACCTAGATTTCTGGCTTTATCTGTTGTTTTGAACATTGCAGACTGAAGCTCAGTGCTAACTTTTATACGTTCTGCCTTGGCTCCAAAAACCATTACCTCAGTTTTATCTTTGTTTAATTGGAGAAAGTTCTGACCCATCCAGTCATTGATTTGTTCAATGCACTTACTCAGTGTTTGAATTGGAGCATAGTCTCCTGGTGAAATTGTTACGTAAATTTGTGTGTCATCTGCATAGCTATGGTAACTTATGTTGTTGTTTTTCATTATCTGAACCAGTGGTAGCATGTAGATGTTAAAGAGAAGAGGCCCCAAGATGGAGCCTTGAGGTACCCCACATGTCATATTTGTCAACTCAGATGTGTATTTACCTATAGAAGCAAAGTTGTTTCTGTCCTCACAAAAAACGATTTGATTACACACAAATATACCAAACTATTACACACTTGTGACAAACAGACCACCAACAATGAGGAAGATTCAATAGTTTGCCACAGTGACACGTCCTAAAACCTGGAAGTAAACTCCTTCCGGTTCCTTCGACAAAAACCAATGCAATTTCTCCATAGGATTTTGGAAAATAGCTGGAAATAAGGTCTGTGGTCGACACACATTTAAGAGACGGATCACGTTTTGTTCAGCCGGATAATTTCCACATGTCTACACTACTTTTAAAATGTTCTAATCATAAATCGAAAATCGATTAGAAAATGATTCGGGTCCAATTTAGAAATAATGTTAGGATACTAATTTCCCATGAATTTGTGGGTTGCTTCCTACATGACAAAACAATTTAATTTGATCTCTGCTTTTGGAAACTTCCTTCCACAATATTATTATGTTGGATTTAATACCATAAAATACAACCTTTTAAATTCATAATGTATGAGATTAAACACAACATATGAATGCTGAATTTGCACAAACAACTTTTTAGCCAATAAAGTCTATAAATGCTTGATCTTTTTTACACTAATGATGAAACAAGCCAGACAGATAAAGCTTAAAGTCCAGTTAGTTTGTGCTGAAATATCGATTATAAGCTTCTGTATTTACAAAAACTTTCTGCACTGCCAAAGACCATAAAGCAATGTTCCTGTAGTTTCCATGCATTTTGCAAATCTGGTATGTTTTATAGTACTACTCTGCTTTAGGCCATTGAACTGTATTGGTGTTTTGTGTTCTGTCAATTTAGATACTGCCCTCTTGCACTTATGCAACATAATGCAATAGTAATTCTGATTATTGTTACCTGTGGATTGTGACATCTTTAACTTGTCCAACTCTGTAGATCCGGTCACAGGCCTGATCCTCCAAGGCTGGGTTCCTGTCAAAGTTCAAAAGTATTCAGAGGTTAAAACATCAACCTTTCTCAACCTGAACATGTCCAAAAAAAGCTCACTTCATTAGTAGCATTACACATTCATCCGTTTGTGTGAAATTCACTACAGAAGAGACGGTTTTTAATCTACTCTTTTGGGTTTGTGTGCGTCTCACCAGTGCATGTCAATGAGGAAGAGGTGATTTCCACCAATAAGATTAAGTCCGACCCCTCCAGCACAAAGAGACACCAGCATCACCTTTTGGACAAAAACAGAAATATTAAATCAGTTTTTTTGCATTTAATCTCAATATGTTAATACTGGTCGAAGTCCAGTTAGGAAAACTGATCCTAAGCTAAACTTTAGAAACTTTATTCAACTAGGTATTTACATTTGTGAGAGAACATGAATGTGAGTGTAGACTAGAGAGTTTTGGTCGAGCTGTACCTGTGGTCCATCTGGTTTAGTGTTGTATTCTGCTTTCATACCCGTTGTCTTATTAAACTTTACTTTATTGATTTACCTAAAAATATTCTAAAACATCAGTTAAGGTATTCACTATAGAGTGCCACAGTGACACGTCCCAACACCGGAAGTAAACTCCTTCCGGTTCCTTCGACACAAACCAATGCAATTTCTCCATAGGATTTTGGAAAATAGCTCGAAATAAGGTCTGTGGTTTTTGTCAAAGGAACCGGAAGTGGTAAAATGCTAACTTACTTCCAGGTTTTAGGACACGTCACTGTGGCACTCTATTTCCTTTTCAATTATGAAATGTATACAATAAAAAAAAACTCCAAGGATTATTCAAGTAACCAGTTTTGCAACAGAGTTTCCCAAAAAAACAGATTATTATGTGTAAAAAAACATTAATATAACCCGATATACTTTAAAAAAAAAACTCAGTTAAAGCAGCATGTATTTGAGTGCATTGATTATAATAGCAGTTCTGAAATTAGGGACATAATGTAAATCTCAATATGTTAATTGTTATACTGGTCGAAGTCCAGTTAGGAAAACGGATTCTAAGCAAAACTTTCGTCCACCAGGTATTTACATTTGTGTGACAGCACATGCGGGTGCAGAGAGTTTTGGTGGTGTTGTACCTGGGGTCCGTCTGGGTTCGTGTTGAATTCTTCTACCAGGTCCATGCGGCGTTTGGGGTTGACCGTCCCGTCGATGACAGCGTACCTCAGGCCCATCTGACTCAGGTGAACGGCTACGATTTTCAGCATGCTGGTCCACTGGGACACGATGACGCTACACATGACCAGAGGACAGAAACAACAAGTAGATTACACACATGACGGTAACATGTATTGGTGTCTTAGAGTTGTTCATATGGTAGTTGCAATAAAATAAAAATATAAATTAGTTTTTTACCTTTTCTGATCATCACCCTTCTCTCTGATTGCATGCAATTCCGAGACAATAGCAGCAATCTGAAAGAATAGTTAGTTCATTTGTTGATCAAATCTTAACGAAACAACACCACTGACACAGGAAGATGTGTGATATTCTGTACCAATATGCATTCACTTTGTACATGTAGCCTTTAAGCTATGATAAGTCAGTCAGATCGTCATAAAAAATGACTTCATCCACTGTCAAGCAATAGCTTCTTCTGATAATTTATATAGACTTTTGAAAATGATGTAGTAGTTACAGAAGGGCTCAAATAAAAAAAATAACATGCAACCTTTACTAAACAGAGAGCACATCAAAACTCCTCAACCATGGTGGCCTTCTGTGAGTAAAACAATAGCCATCCAGCAGATATCAGACACATTCTCACATTCGGTGGGTTAATTGCAGAGTTAGGCTGCTTTGCACAAAGGACGCCCACCTTGGTGCTCTCACTGGTGTCTTCAAACAGCTTTGAGGGGAAGCGAGTGCCGTTCAGGGCCACAGTGTCAGTGTGTTGAGGGTCTGATGGGGAGGGGCTGGAGGAGAGGCACAGAGCGTTCAGCTGCTCCTCCAGAGACAGGACGATCCCGTCACCCTGCAGCTCCGACGTGTCCAGAGTCTGAGCAGAGAGAGACCAGGACATCAGGGACTGTGTGTAGTAAGTAGGCAGCCGTTTGTGTGTAGGCTTTTTTTTTTTCTTCTTTATTAAGGAGCACAGATTTAACAGACAATACAACCATTTTTTTTTAACATTTCCTGGTTCCTTATTACAGGAAACTACCCCTCTTTGTTACATATAAGAAAACAAACAGAATCCCCCCACCCTCACAAGAACTGGAAAATTGGTCACAGCATTGTATCGCTTACATCAGTGGTTCTCAAATGGGGGTACGCGGACCCCTAGGGGTACTAGATTTATTTTATGTTAATGAAAAAAAACATAAAAGCATTTAAACAAACTACTAATAGTAGATCAACTACTTTATTCAAAGGTTTACAGAAACTCTGGACAATAAAATGGAAACAATAAACGGGGTGCTCTCTTTTCCTCTCCCTCTCCTGACAGCCCGTCAGTCTCGTGCAGCTCGCTGAACCTGTAATAAGTGACCCGACAGTAAAGAATACATATATTTATAACTAGTTTGTTCCAGAGTAGATAAACTAGCCAAGTGTGTTAGGTCTAACTCTTAGTGTATTTTGCTCGGCTCAACGGTCCGTCACAGCGGCGGAGCTGTGATCATGCAGAGCTGCGTGTTCTCCGTCAGCAGCAGCTGATCTGATCTCTCTCTCGCGTCCGTCCGGTTAGACTTCACTCCCGTTTATGTCCAAATCTATCAGATCTAGCTAGTTCTAGCTAATGATATGACTGCCTGCTTATCAAAGGACACCTAAATAACAAGCGTTGCTTGGCAACGGTGTGTGGCCGCAAGTATAGCGCAGCATTATGCATGTTTATATGAGGGGTCAAAATCCGATGCTCATAAAATGCTCATTTTTTTTTCTCTTCATTCCCCACGCCCCCAAAATAAATAAATAAATAAATAGATATACCAATTTTAGGAAATGTAACGAAGTTTGAGCAGTGTGGGTTTTATATGAACAACGAAGTGGAATAACTGCAGTTTGTCTCCCTGTCAGAATGACAAAGATCCTCAGTGAAGCACGAGCCCATGTTTCACTACATTGTACAACTTATTAAAAAGATCAGTTCAGTGTAACTAATGTCGTCTCTGTGTTATTGCATGATATTAAAATTGGTTTGCCATGAATTTAGTGATGGATTGTAAACATTTGAAATGTAGCATATAAGTGTTTCTCAGTTACTGTTGTTGTTTTAATAAATCAGATACTGATGGTGCAGCGCTGTACTGTACCTCTTTATATAGGCGTTTTGTCCCTAACAAATAGTTTCTGCGCTGATCAGGGGGGACGTGGCTGCATTTTTTTTTAAAAAGGGGTACATTATTGAAAAAGGTTTGAGAACCACTGGCTTACATAGCCTGATACATTTCACATGATAAAGAGCAAAAAACAAAACTAAACTAAATTAACACAATTTCTTTTAATACAAAATACATTTAAAAAATAATAATAACTAAAGGGGGTCTTTTTGATTGAAGAGAAAATGGTTAGTGTGTTTTATATATACAGTCTATGGTTAAAGTGTGTGTGTGTGTGTGCGTGTGTGTGTGTGTGTGTGTGTGTGTGTGTGTGTACCTTCTTCAGTAGTGACAGGTGACAGCAGCACTGGCGGAGGCGCAGCAGCAGGGATAGGATGTGCACGGTGCTGGACGCCTGCTGAGGCTGCTGGGAACTGGAGGCAGCCGGTTCAGACTGGGAAATACCGAACTCCTGGGCCACTGGGGAGGAAAGACACACACACACACACACACACACACACACACACACACACACACACACACGGTTATTGCCACTCACGCATGCGCAGTTCGTACGTGCTATTTGGCCGTCGGTTGAAGTCTTTGCGGTGTGTGTTCCAGTGCGACTGTTGGCCAAGACGCAGGAGACGCGAGGCGACACACCAGTCGGGTTCCGTCGGGACGTGTTCTTTGGTGTCAGATGGGTGTGTAGGGCCCTTAAGAGTTATCATACACCAATGATCTCACCTTTGTCAAAGGGATTGGAACTGGAAGCCTTTCCTTTTGTCACATCAGTCCCTTCATGTCTCTTCAGGTAGTTCTGCAGAGTCGATCTGGAGGGAAAGAGCAAATCACCATTCTAGTTTAAATTCAAGCTTTTTCTTCATCCATTTAAGTGACGATGTTTTTGCATAAATCTTTTGTTAAATTAAAGTTAAGTTGTTTTACTTGGATTGGGCAAAGACCACATCATACACAGCCTGTTCGTCCTTTGACAGTTTGAGTTTGTGCACCTCGCAGGTACGATCAGGAAGAGACACCTGAAACATTCAACAGTTCAGCCAGCATCAAGAGAGAGTGTGTTTACATGAACCATTTAACACCTAAGCTGCAGCCTGCAGGGAGTCAGGTCTGTTACTCTGAACAAACCTAGAGTTCTGGTTCTTCATCTAAAGACAAGTCAAAGTGGAAGGTTTGTCTGTCCTACCAGAGGCTTTCCGGAGGAGTCCAGCTGGGTTTTGGTCCGTCGCAGCAGCAGAGTCCTGGTCAGGATGTTGAGTCTCTCTCTGCCTCGGTTAGAGCCGTTATCTACCTGAGCTTTCCACAGTTTGAACTCATCAAACGGAGAACAGCGCAGAAACCTGAAGAGACAGAAAGTGAATAACAATAACCTCATTACAATAAACAAACTTCAGGGTCTAAATAATTTCTGAAGAAAAGCATGATTTTACAAAGAAAATGTTGAAGAAGGCTGTTTTCCAGGCTGGTTAATAAATACACATTTTTAAGGTTGAGTCCTTCTTTCTCCATCTGATCATTTTGTTAACACGGTCGAGGCGATGATTTCCAATGAATTTGTCCAATATTTCAGATAGTATCTCAAATAGTATTTAATAGATTTCAACCTGGGATAGTGGTGGTCTAATGGACCAGGTGGGCTGAAGATCGGAAGGTTGTGAGTTCGAATCCCGCCAGGAACCCCACCACTAGTGTGCCCTTGAGTAAGGCACTTAGTCCTTAGTTACTCCAGGGAGAATGTCCCTGTAATTGGTAATTGTAAGTCGCTTTGGATAAAAGCGTCAGCTAAATGAAAATGTAATGTAATAATGTAAAGTTGAATCTATAGCGCCACCTCGTGGACATTAATACTGCAGTCTCAGAAAATCAATTAATCAGTTTAAGACTTTCGTAGTTCCTTAATTTTAATCGGTTTAATCTCCTTGGACAACTGTTTTTATTCACTTGTTTTCTAGGTTTAACGTGTTCCAATTTACTTTAATGTACAGAGCACTTTACCTGAACAATATCTGCTATTTAATAAACAAGATCCCAACATTTATGAATTTGTTCAAGCCTTCTTCACATACTTTAAAAAGCTTAATAACACTCGTGACACGTAACACTTGTCTTACTGGTAATAGTGCCTCCCATTAGGATAGGAGGAAGCATTCCTGCCAGGTTAGATTTCAAACGTATTCATTGTTTTCTCACTTGAGCAGCGAGTACATGTCCAGCAGGTTGTTCTGGATGGGGGTCCCGGTGACGGCCCAGCGTGCACGGGCTCTCAGCTGACAGACGGCCATGGAGGTCTGCACCTTTGGGTTTTTGATGCTGTGGCCTTCGTCCAGGACCACCCGGGCCCAGGACACTCGCAGGAGAGGACCCGAGTTTGACGGCTGAGGAAAACCACAAAGGGATGAAGCATCTGCCAGCGCCTTTAGTGTACTGTAACTATGTCTTATTCACATCTGACAGGCTGAATCTGAAGCTTTAAAGCTGATCAATGCTTAAGAGTGTTGGATTTCTTAGAGGCATGGGTAGGAATATCCTTGTCCCCACGTTTATGCCTATTGTGCGATACAACAGACATTCCAAAACTGACGAAAAGTGCTCATTCAGTGTTAATGGTTGGCATAACCTCAGCTGCCAGAATTATATTGAGACACTGGAAAGTGTTAGTCTTGTCAATTCTCCGGCCGCAACTCCAAATAAACCACCAGTGTTTGCTATCAAAGCTCCAGTACTCCTCGTGTCCCTCTGACTCCTGACTCTCCATTGCTACAGAAGTTTCCCCCACAGAAAGCACCCACAATCCCAACATTTAACGAATGGAAGGCTCTGATGAGTGAAACAGCATCATATGAGGTTATGTTGGCAAGAATGAGGGGTTGAGGACCTGTGGTTCTAGGAAGTTGGGAATACCGGACTTCTAACTAGTAGCCTGACTGCAGGACACTCACAAAAGGGCCTTTGTACAATTATTCTAATCAAGCATAATTTGTTGTTATTATTTTTATTTTATGATCGCTGTAGTGTCTGATTGGTAATCTTACAACTTTGTATTTTTCGGTTTTCTTTTAACCAGGAACACTTAAAGGTAGGGTAAGTAAGAATGGAGAAAGCAGCTCGAGTGCGCTAGAATTTGAAAGTACGCAGCCGAAAAGAATCTGCCCCTTCCTTCAGACTTCCTTACAGAGCCCCTCCTCCAACACACACAAACGCGCACATGACCAACGAGGGCACGAGATAAGTTTGTGCACGAGATGGAAAGCTGACAGGCAGGTAGGCCATCCAGTTACTTTAGCCGGGCCGGCTCAGATGATTGGTCGTGCTTTTTACAGCGCCACGGCTTCCACAGATGACATTTATTTATGGATTTATTGTTAAAGCATTTAATATATTCATTGCTATCGGGAAGTTAAGAGAATTCGATGGAATATAACAAAAAGTGTTTCTGAAGTGAATTACCTACCCCACCTTTAACTACCATGTTTTGTAGCCTGACCTTGCTCTTTCTGTATGCTGTACCATGTGAGCTATGTACCATATATGTTCATAAATAAAAACTTGAATTACAAAACAAAAAAGCTGAAATCAGAAGTGCTGCTTTCATATACATATATACACCATAAATGACTTACCACATGATCAGTATCTTTGCTGGGTTTCTCAGCGTCCTCCTTCTGGACGGGGGCCTCCTTAGAGACCAAACTGTAAGTGGTCACCACCACATCATAACCTGCCAGCCTGATGGAGGACAGAGAACACTTCATTCAATTGGGTCTACTTCAACACTCCTTTCAACTGGAATGAACGTTTCTGATTAAGTGTTGAAGCCTTTAACATAATAATTAATATATCAATCTGAATTGTGTACTACAATATTCTGCAACTGATATACACGAGTGATTTCAAAGCAAATTTTCAAGAAGAAATAGGGTAGTAGACAGAGCAAAAAGAAAACAACAGAGTTTCCGTCAGCCGGTAATTACCGGACTATGAGCAGTAAAATATGCTGAAGACCGGCACATCTAAATCTCTCCGGTCAAACTTTCCGACAAGAAGAGTGTGTGACAGACAAGAGGAGTGTGTGACGGACAAGAAGAGTGTGTGACGGACAAGAAGAGTGTGTGACGGACAAGAAGAGTGTGTGACGGACAAGAAGAGTGTGTGACAGACGTGACAGACAAGAAGAGTGTGTGACAGACAAGAAGAGGGTGTGACAGATAAGAAGAGTGTGTGACAGACAAGAAGAGTGTGTGACAGACAAGAAGAGTGTGTGACAGACAAGAAGAGTGTGTGACAGACAAGAAGAGTGTGTGACGGACAAGTGTGTGACAGACAAGAAGAGTGTGTGACAGACAAGAAGAGTGTGTGACAGATAAGAAGAGTGTGTGACAGACAAGAAGAGTGTGTGACGGACAAGAGTGTGTGACAGACAAGAAGAGTGTGTGACAGACAAGAAGAGTGTGTGACAGACAAGAAGAGTCAATTTGTTTTAAAGCTCAATAAATAACAAAGAAGAACTTTGTCCGGCACTTTTCAAATTTTGTCAGGAAGATTTAAACTTTAACGGACACGTTGACCGGCGAAAAGATATTCTAACGGGAACTCTGGTTGTGTGTAAGTGTGAGCGTGGTTCCCTCACACTTTGGCACTTCTCTCGCGGTTGGGTCCATGGTACAGGCACACCGACAGCTTGCCTGCCTTCAAACGTCTGTCAATCTCCATCTTCCAGTGGTGGACCAAGGAGGCGGGACAGATGATCAGAGTGCCTGTAGACACCACCAGGCTGGAGTCTACAGGATCATCAAACACACTGATCAGAACTATCAAACTCTGAATACTTAGCCTCACATTTTACCTTCAGAATACACACAAAACAAAGAAGTATTCTTATTTAAATATGATCAGCAGTATTGCTTATATTGCTCTATTCTATCATTACAATGCAAAGACTGGGAACATTTTTAATCACCAGTTTTGGAGATCCAGCCCTCGGCCTGCTTCTCTTCAACTTCCCCTTTTGCTTTGCTTTTCTTGGCCAGTATGAGAGCAATAATTGTGAGGGTTTTCCCCAGACCCATGTCATCCGCTGAATCCAAAAAGAGCAGGAGATGGAAAAAATAAGGAGACAATTAGGATTTGAAGCCTCGTAAACAACATTCTCTGTTCACTGGATGTAAATGGTTTGTCAGATTCTTGTTACAATACATAAGAAAATCAAAAAAATATCTTCAATACATTATTTCCATTCAATCTCCTGTCTAACCAAACAGCTTGACTTCATTTTTTCGAGGGAAGAAATGGTATCAATTTGCAGATATTTCACAAGTTTGGAGAACTTATACATCTCACTGACTTGCTTTCACTTCTTGAAAATGATTATTTCACCTGCAGGGTGTATGCAGGAATCCTGAAGTCAGATGTAATACCTTTTAAGACCCTTTCCATACATTTTAAGACCTCATCGCCACTTTGAGTTCTAACCGGTTACCTTGGCGACACACTTTACCTCACATTGACTATACACAGTATTGATCGTCCTTCCTCCTTATCTTCCAACCATTTGGACGCTGACTTGCATTTCCGCGTAACGATGTTGCTTAACAACCGGCGTAAACGGACCTTCGCGCTATCAAGCAGTGAGCGCGCGATGTCCTGTTCAGATGACGTCGGACCCAACGGGATGCCATCAATAAACTACACAGAATCACACTACACACCTACGCCATGACTACATTCAGGCAGACGGTAGAACACAACCTCTCTGGCATTTATATACTTATTGAAAACAAGCTACAAAATGTAATACCTTGGAAAATGCCGTTTATTAGGCTTAATTTTCGCTAAATTGATTTATCAACTTTTTAAGACCCCGCGGACCCCCTGGCCTGTATCTTACTTCCTTGATCAAAACATTTGCATCAGTCTTCATTGTATACTTTTAATAAAGATGCTGTAAAAAAACAAAAAAACAAACGTACCCAGAATTCCTCCACAGGGATTTTGGGTTTCTCTCCAGAGCAGCCAGGCCAGAGCGCTCCTCTGATGGGCCAGGAGAGTCACCTGAATAACCAATCACAATGAAACAATGTTATAAGAGTAACATAATGGACCAATTAAAAGAGGACCTGTTATAAAAGCTGAGAAGTGCATTGTCTGGGTGTGGGTCCACTTTATAGAGCATTGTGTATTGAAAAAACTGTCCAAATTATATAATAAATACATAAATCCCTAAGTCTCATTGTTGGTATGAGATTTTCTGAGTGAAGGGCTGATGAACAACTGAGAGTGTGTCACCTTGATGCCCTTGGGGTCAGGGACCTCGGCCTCAGGGTCGGGGCAGGACTCCAGGGATTTGTGGAGATGGTCGGTGGCCTCGCAGGTCGCATTTTTCACCGCTAGTAGACGGTTGTTAGTCATCCTGCCACCGTAAAAGGACTGAACCTCTGACATCCCTGGAGACAAAGATGACAGAGACAAGGTGTTTGCATGAGAGATACAGAACAACTGTGTGGGAGGAAATACATGTAGAGAAAAGGAGCCAGATTTTCAGAATATGCAAGGTTGATACTTTAAAAGGTCCCCTATTATACTGTTTTTCATCAATATATTATAAGTCTCAGATTTATACAAAACATGTCTCTGAAGTGTTTGCCTCCAAACACCAAACAGGTCATTGCAGCATTACCCATAATCCCCTCTGTTTCAGCCCTGTTTCCAAAGTGCTGATTCTCTGTCTGTTACTTTAGATGAAAATAAGGAGCCCCTCCCCACACCCCTCTGAGAGATATCTGGTTAAAAAGAACTCAATGGTGCTCTAGGAGGAGATTCAGGTGATTAGCTGATTGGCTAATGGTGACACAAGCCAACAAATCGTTATGACATCATAAAGTGGCCAAAATCTGATCAGCTCATTTTCAGACAGGTTTTTATAGAAATGGATCAGGACAAAAAGTCAACCTACCTCCATGCATCTGGGGGTGACCCTGGCTCAGCTGGAGCCCCAGGGAGCTGCCGGAGGCCCCGTGTTGTGACAGGCCCGGGGCGGGGGGGGCAGGGAGCAGGATGGTTCCCCCCTGCCGGGCGAATGGGTTCACCTGGCTGCTAATTGGACAAGCATCTGCACTTTTATGTCCAGCCTCAGCCTCTGAAAAAATTAATTTCAGTTCCAGGAGTTAGAAACTATAAAACCATATTTATCAGAAAAAAGGGTATCGTTTGGTAAAAAAAAGCGGTATTTTTATAAACATTATATATATTTATATTATTCCTAGTGTACAGGGAGTGAGTTACCAGGCTGAGAAGCAGCAGCGAGGCTCATGGACTCCAGGGCGTCCTCCAGGTCTTTCACCTGAGTCATCAGCCTCTCCCCTTTATCAGGCAGAGCCGCCAGATTCACCACAGACAGAGTCGCCTTAGGAGGAAGATAGGAGGAAGATGATGGGTCAGAGGACAGACGGACAAAATGTGATACATATAAAAGTTGCAACCCTAGGACAAAAACTGTGATTCATTTGTTTAAAAGCCAAATAATAAGGTTCACAAACTCAACTGTTGTCCCCTATTGTTGAGGTTTTGCAGTTATCTGTAGTACTAAATAAATACTGAAGACTGTGACCACTTAAATATTTCAACGATAAATCAGTATTTCCTGGTCTAGGTTATAGGTGATTAAAAGAATGTTTCCCTGTCTACAGAGTCAGAGATACTGTTCCTTCAATCACACCAACAAAATATAACATTATTTATGCGCGGCTGTGGCTCAGTGGATAGAGTGCTGGACTTCGAATCAGGGGGTAGCAAGTTCAAGTCCCACTGAAGTCAGCATGTCGTTGTGTCCCTGGGAAAGACACTTCACCCCTAAAGTGTTCCTGTGGGGATTGTCCACAGTACTGAATGTATGTAAGTCGCTTTGGATAAAAGCGTCTAACAAATGACATGTAATGTAATGTTATGCAGCACTTAATAGTAACCCAATTGCAGGTGGTTTACAAAACCAAGGATGTTACGAGCAGTAAAATGTGAATACAAAACAAAATAGCCTCAATCAAAACCATCCAAGTCTTTCCTAGGGAGGGTGCATCAAGTATGGCTTACCTTTTTCTGTTGGAGTTGAGCAGTGAGCAGGCTGTGAAGCTCTTTAGGAACTTCCTGTTGACCTTTGACCTTAGGCTGGAAGCCAGCGAAGGTGGTCAGGGTCTTTTGAACTGCAGCAACAGGAGGAGATTTCTGAGTCGCAGGTTTCACTGACACCACCACGACATCATCATCTTCATCATCATCTGGTTGTGTTGGTCTGGTAGATGTGGGGTTCCTGGTGTTTTCAGAGTCACTGGACACCGGGGTGATTTGACTAGATATAGGTTTAGAAACGGTCTCTTTTACAGTAGGCTTGGTTTGTTCCACCAGAGAGGCTTTACCTTTGTTTGGATGCTGGGGTGACTCCTTAAGAGGATCTTGTAAAGTTGTATGTACCTTCTGGCGGTGAGCACCCTTAACATTGGAGGTAGAAACTGTGTCTTCTGTTTCTCCTTGCTTTGGGTGGCGCTCTTTAGTCTTGTCTTGCACCTTATCTGTATTATTTTCCAGACCGTTTGCTTCCGAACTGTTTCTCTCCTCGTCGGAAACTCTCTTCTTTACCTTCATCCCCGGTGGGAGTGGTTTACCTCGGTAAGAATCCTCTTGATTCACCTTTTCTCCAGCCACCTCCACATTTTCTTTCTGATAGCCCTCTCTTCCCTCAGCCTTGTGACTTGGCTTGCCGTCTTTCTCCTCTCTTCTTTTCTCTTCATCTCCCCCCCGATGCATCCTTCTCCACTCAGAGTCCTTGTCCGTCTTGCCACCGGCTTTAAAGGGGTTTAGGACGGGTGGCAGACAAGAGGGCTGAAGCTGGGTGTAAGATAGAGGGTTTCTCTTATCTTTCTCTGGCTGCAATGATGGAAGACAACATATATATATTGTTTAAACTGGTAGCGGACACACAACGGAAAAAAAGATTGGTAATGACATGATTGTATAGTCGGTGATTTAATTTTCCCCATGTCCAGTTATATCTCCTTGCTCTAGCATATGTGGTCTCTTTGGAAATCATGAAATCAATGCAACATACATTTTGAACATAAGTGTGTCAATGGTGTGTATGGTGTAATCTTACTGCAGTCCAAGGCACATTTCCACACCACTTCTGGCCTGCCTTTTTGCCGTCAACGCACCTGTAGAACAACCTGGACAAAAAGAAGTCCCTTAGTTCAAACTGCCTAATGTAAATGTAAAACTGCAACTGGTGTTACTTTTCATTTTGTTTTGTTACTTCCTGTTTTGGACCATTAAACAATGCACCCACCTGTGGCTCTGCTGTTGTAGACTGTAGGTGAGGGCCTGGAGCTCCACCATTGAATCTTCATGTTGGAGGCAGTGGGATGGAGAGATGCTATAGGAGAATAAAGTTTAAAAACAGGGCCATACATACATCTATGCACAAACACCCCTATTTATCTCTCCTAACAACAAAATGAAGGAAGTAAAATCTAGAATTTGCCAAACAACTCTACTTTTATGCCAGTGATATTTGACAATGACATGACTCACAACCAGCATGTATATGGCTTATATCAGTGGAATATAATTGGATACCAATATGAATGGTACAACCATATCAGTTTGTGTATGAGAATAATTGAGGTTTCGATATAGGAAAAGTAAGGACACTATTGAGGGACATATAGCTTTTTCCCCTCAATTACAAGGATTTCAATTGATGTCACTGCATGTGGAGTTGCTTGGATCCACCCTTCACTTTCGATATCCTCTCTTAATTGGTATCAGGGATCAGTCAGGATTTTTTTTAAAACTTTTAGATAGATCTGAATTCCAGACTGCAATGGATGGATTGAGTATATTTGCTTTTAAGAAGTGTCTCTGTTGTAATGTATTGTGAGAAACTGTGTTAGAAACTCATGTAGTAGCACTTTAAATGCTATAAAGCTAGTGCATTTGCAGTATTTGAATAATGCTGGTTGATTCCACGTATTATAGGTGGATTTGGATAAAAAGTGTCAGCTAAATGAAATGTAATGTAGGTGATGTGACATGTGAGATTACCTGGACACATGACAGAAATCACAGCCTTGCTTGTCAACGCAGACGAAGTAGCTTTTGCCTTTACTTGGTCCATCTTTAACGCCCGTTTTTAGCATACATATGCTGCCTGCATGGGGGACGTTGAGAAAGAGATGTTGACTTAATAATTTAGCTAAACTTTCTTTACAGTGCAAGACAGAAACGAAAATGCGTGGGCACATTTGGTTTTGTTAATTCAGACCTTCAACAGAACATGCCTTGTCATGCGCATTTCCAGCATAAATATGACTTTTGGAAACTAAACACAATATGTTGCTTTATATTTTTATAAGAAACACTTAACTAATTGTGACTTACCGTGGACATTACATAAAATCTTCTCCATTGTACTGGCACATTCACTTCAGTTGCTGTTCCTTGGATATGAAAGTTAAAATGTTCGTATGAACCAATCGCACCAGTCAGAAAACACATCCGGTATATACATACCAGAATAAATGTCGACGTACACATGTTTGGATACAACCAGCGCCATATGGATACAACTAACTTTGGATAGCCATAAAAGTAAATATATGACAATGCGAATATATCAAAACGTAGAGTACACCAGGATTTAAGTATACAAAGTGAAAAGTAAACAGTACGCCAGATTGAATTATCTCAGTGACTTTATTGTGAAATACTTTTTGCAAGCGAGCCGTTAAACCGGATATAATTCAAAACTATTAAAAACAATATACATATATATATTCTGTGTAAATATGACTTTATATTGATAAAAACTCACCGTTGAAAACAAACAACTGTTATGGTCGTTTATTGTAAACACAAATGCTTATTTAAAACAAAATTAGCGAAACGGATTTGTTTCAAGACAGTTGAACTACATTACCCACAATGCAACATTTTAGTCGTCATCTTTTTTTACTCTCGCGGGTTTTGTCTTGGTATGGCAGCAGGCTTCGAAAATTCTGTATGTTATGTTTCTATTTTGCACTTTTACACTCCAGTGACACCATTTATCGCCCATGTTGAAGGTAAATCCCATGTTTTAAACACTTTTTAAAATGTTGCTAATGTTTCTGCCTCGTCACTACAGTGTAAGAACTGTCAACATAGCTTTGTGTATCTTCAAAGAGCCTGCTAACAGCAAATATCACCAGGGACGCCTTTTAAATGAAATTGACTACATTGTACTCCGAGCACCATTCCACTATCTGTTATTACATTTCATAAATGTTGTCACTTTGTCAATGGACGCTAGACTTCACAAGCAGCTGTGGTTTACCGTTGCTAACCAAACAAACTGCCGTGGTGAGTCGCTACCGTTTAACCGTCTAAACCAGAGTTGTCCATTTATTTGTACTGAGGGTCACCTACAGAAAGATATACAAAGGGCTGGGCCACTCACTAGAGGTAAGGTATATCGCCTTGTAAATCAGAAAATTCAATCAAATATAGGTAAATTATTACAAACAGCCTACCTCAAAGCTTTCAACTAATAGGGTTTCATTCATTTTGTTACAACTAGTGTCTGCAGCTCACTCCTTAAAACAGACGCCTCAGATTGGGGGGTGGGGGGGATAAAACTAAATAGGAAGGGTATATTTCAATCTTGTTATGAAAATAAGTTATTGGGCTTTTTCGATCAACTAAGATTTGTTAGAAAATGTTTTCAAGTTTAATTGACTGATTTTTTTGTGTGCTCTTATTAACACATGAAAAATTCATTTTTACATATTTAAGAAGTAGAATATAAGACATGGCCATATTTCATTATACTTTGAGAATTCCCTGCGGTCCAATAAAAAATGGACCACGGGCCGCAGTTGGGACACTTTGGTCGGACCGGTGAAAGCCAGACACTTATTAAAAAAGCTAATTGTTATTTCTACGTAAAGGGGTTACTAACTTATATATAGTTTTCTTGGATCTTGGCACCTTGAGCGTGCTGTACGGTATTTAATCAGGATGAGATTAACCTTTATTAACCTGTCACCATAAACTGTCTCCAAATCCTGGATTAGCGAGCCCTGCCTGAGACAGCGCCGTCATCCTCATGTCATCTCCAGCCGGGCTTCACTTCTCCCAGGCAGACTTTGTGGCCCGGTGGATGCCAAGTAGCACCAGAGCCGGGGTCATCCTCAGCCCCTGCCCGGATTTGGCAGGCTCCTTGAGACAGACCTCTGCCATGGGACCCTCCTCCCTGGAGCCAGACGACTCCTTTGCATCCGATTTCGCCCCTCTGCCCGGCTCAGTAGACAGCAGCTGCCTGGGTGTGGATGGATTTACTCCGTCACCTGGAGGAGCGAGAGCTGGGACGGACATGCCAGTGAACGGTCTGTCCTCTGGGAGACATTTAGATGGAGAGTTGGACAGTTTGGACGAGATGGCAAGCAAATCCCAGGATCTGCCCCTAAGGATGAAGCTTGAACAGGTTAGGTCAGGACATTCTGTTTTAGAATCGGGTGTCTCATACAAATAATGTTTTGTCTCCCAAGGCTTCAACACAGCCTGACTGTCGTTGTAATAACAACATGAGTTTAGTTTGATATTCTAAAGCAGAATGCACACTGAAGAGATTTAATTAATGTGACTCAGAATTACCTGGTATACTTGATCAAGCCAAATGAACATGACATCTCTTCTCTCCATCATGCAATCTGATCAGTGGACATCTTCATTTAGTAACCTTTACTCTACACACTTAAGATAGCCATGCAGCAGCACATGCATTACGTTGGCTAATCTGTTGTTGTGTCCTGAACGTGTGACTTTCCGGCTCTTTGTGTGGATTTAAATGGTGATTACACCACTGCTTCCTGTGTACTTAACATCTACCGACCCCATCTCACACAACCTTGGCCTCTACTTGCTATTAATAGTGTTTCCCCGAAAGCTACCCTTATCAGCAAATACTTGGAAGTGCGTGCATGCAAGTCAATTAGCACTTTTAACATATTCACTCTCTAAAAGTGCAGTGTGCAACTGTGATGGACAGCAACAAATACATTTACAAGTTAGAGTGGTGAGGTGGAATTAGTGTCAGTATGAAGTCACAGGTTCACTACATTCCACTTAATATAAAGCCATGGCTAGTCAACATATATTTAAGCCTACTGAAAACACTGAGTTGCTGTGGATAAGAGTGTAACATTTAGATATCGTTGTGTGTGTTATTGTGCAGTTGAGGAATTGGCAGCAGCAGATGCAGGAGCAGCTGAAAGCCAATCAGATGGGGGAGCTGCTTCGCCTCCAGGAGGAGCAGCAGAGGCTGCTGGGAATGATGAATGGATCTCAGCACTGTGCAGGAGGTAAGAAAGAGAAACAACCAGAAAAACTGCACATGTGACAGTTTGCTTCATTTAAGAAATACATACAGTACAGTGTTTCCTCTAGGATGGAGTCATAGCAGCCGTGACACCAGTTGTCACTACCCGATCTGCCTCCCTGCCCGATCTGCAGTGCGCATGTGCGAGATGGTCCGCCATATTGGACAACTCCGTACGGCAACTCTAATAGGACACTTGACACAGTGGCGTTTGGCAAAGCACAAAAAGAAAACTAAAAAAAGCGAGAGAGATGAGTTATTGTTATTAAAACGTGACTTCACTATTATTTAACAACTCTTTTTATTGGGTTCTCTTATTTGGGGTTAAGTACATTGTCAGAATAAGTGAGAAATTAATTTAACTTCTGTTAGACAGCTATCATACTGAATAAATATTTAATGTGAATGTGTGCAAAAATGTATGGCATATAGCTGTCTAACAGAAGTTAAATTAATTTCTCACTTATTCTGACAATGTGCTTAACCCCAAATAAAAGAACCCAATAAAAAGAGGGAGGCAGATCGGGTAGTGACGCCAGTAAACCCAAAGCAGAAAAAGAAGAAGTATCGTCAGCGGCTTCATTTGCGTAATCTTCCCTCAGGGACTTATTCCGGTGTAAACGCGATCTGCACTTAGTTCCATGGGGGAACTAAGAGCTGGGAACTAAGTACAGCAAAGTACTTGGTGTGAAAGCGGCTTTTGATTTATCACTACCTTATTTAAGATTGATTTTTTGTTTTCATTTGAAAGGATGTGTATACAAAAAATCTATCTTTGATGCAATAACAATATGTTTTTCTTTCCAGTATGTTCCAGTGCCATTACATATATATATATATATATATATATATATATATATATAAGCATGTTTTGATGATTAACAAGATAACATAATATATTAGCATTACTTGGCCAAGATAACATTTAAAAAAATAAATATCTTCCCATGCCTTCTGTTATTTATTTTACAGATGACACAGAACTTTCAGATCTGTCAGAATCAGACTGGCAGGACAAGACGTCTTACAGCCCCTCCAAAAACTCCCATGGAGTCCCACAGGGATCGACCAGGGGCCCCCTACAGGGACAAGAGTCCTCACCTGCACAAAGCCAGCAGCGGCTACCCAGAGGTCAAGATTATCTGGAGGTGGAGGATGAGGAAGAGGGTGAGGAGGGAAAGGTTTTTTTAAGCTTAAGGGGACAACAGCTTTTGTACAGAATTGTTTTATGTTGTGAGTACTTTCAACATGATTTGACTGTGTGTTTCCTACAGGCACGTGGAACCCCAGAGAGGATGATCGTGAACAGAGTTTCCATACTAACCATTCTCATGAGCACAAGGACACTTTAATGCCAAGTAATGGTGTGGGTTTGACTGACGACAACAACAGGGAAAACGATGAAGTCTTTCATGACAGGTAAAGCCTATGCTCCAATATATTACTGTTACTGAATACGACTGCTTTGATTTTTGCTGACTTGATTTTCTGTATGCATACGTCTGCCTGTGTGTGTCCGTGCCCCTATGCAGACCTATAAAGTCAGGTATCGGGGGTCAGAAGAAGACGTTTGAGGAGTTGTTGGAGGAGCAACTCAGGCTGGAGGAGCAGAAACTGAAGTCTCAGCAGGTCAGAGAATATAACACGGTTCCCATTACAAACAGTAAAAAAGTCAATCATCAGTTAGTACTAAATGTACTTATCCCCTTAAATGTAATATCACTAATCTTTTCCTTATGAGCCATTGTGTTTACAGCCCACTGAGGGTAACGGAGTTGTAAGCCTCTCCATACGGGTGCAACAACATCCAAATTCTCATTGTGTCTTCTCACTTAAACAGAGCCATACGGATGCTGTACAAGCTCCTCCCAAGAAGGCCTTTCTGAAGCGGGGCGAGGGTCTCTCAAGATTCACCAACACTCGCAAAACCTCTTTACCGGAAATGGAGTTAAAGAAGGATCCTAAATCACAACTCAAGTCCAGAGTAATCTCCCGCAGCAACTCGGAGCCTTCATCCATCCAGAAAGGTGTCACAAATGGAGTCCAGCGGCTTCCTGTTCAGCGTAAAACTGCCACGCTCAACAAGGAAAACCGACCGAGGGGTTTCGGTTCAGCACCTCAGGATTTAAGAGTTGAGAGCAAGGCAGCACGGATGAAGGTGTTGGGTAGTCATCAAAGACAAAACACAGAGGCAATTCAAGCTAACCCAGAGAGTAGACAAAGTAAACAACATCAACTCGGGCAGGTAAAGGATCAGAACAATAGAAAGGTGGGTCTGTCAGCTCAGGCTGCCAGGAACATGCAGCCAAACCCTGTGACCAAACAGCTGGGCGTGTTCAGAGCGCCAGAGAAAGTTGGAAGTGTTGCCGCTAGAGAGGAAAGAGTGGAATCGGCAGAAAGAGGAGACAGAGTTCCACAGGATTCGTTTGAGTTGTCGTTCCAGGAGAAGCTCCACCGCTGGGATTGTGACCTGCAGATCGAAAACATGGAGCTGGGAGAGTTTGAGCTGCTGGAGCAGGCGGCCGAGGAGCTGTCCTTCTCCTCCAACTCCTCCTTTGTCATGAAGGTACTTCGTAAAGTCAAAAGCATACTCTCTAGTTGTTTACACTTTAGTTTCTTCTAAATACAGTGTGTTGTGTGTGTTTTCTCTACCATAGTGATTTCTTTAAATAGTATGCAATGGTCTTTTTAAGCAGGAGTTTAATTAGGTATTGCAGTTGCTCCTTTTTGGGTTTCCCGCCTGCAACTGTACTGCTTTTATATCACCAGCTCATCGGCTGAGGCTCAAAGCACCAGGCAGCTGTTTCTAGTTAAACACTTTACATTTTCAGTAATCGATGGTGGGGTGCCGGGTTATTGCCTTGCTGGGGAACTTTGTTGCATGTCATTCTTTGTCATTCCCCACCCTCATTTCCTGTCATTTCTTTACTGTTGGTTTTATACTACAGGTAATTAGTTCAATTATACTCTCTTATGGCGCATTTCCACTACAGCGCGGTTTAAGCATGCCGTGCCGTGCCCGGCCCGTTTTTGGTTGCGTTTCCACTCGCCGTAGTTCCGGCTAGCGGGTACTTTTTCACAGTTTTCTGGCTCTCCAAAATCGAGGTTCTTTCCGGGCCAACAACCGGGCTGAGTTTGCTAAACTAGTGAGAGAATCGCTGGCAACTACAACAAGATGAACATATTTTACCGTGATTTAATTGTAATACTCGTTTCAAAATGATGCCGAAGTAACAACATACTGATACCGAGTCGTGTGGTGCGGTGGGTTGTGAGTTGGTGTTCGGATCAGGGTTCAAACCCCACTGCAGTCAGCATGTCGTTGTGTCCCTGGGCAAGACACTTCACCCCAAATTGCTCCTGTGGGGGTGTCCAGAGTATTGAGCATGTAAGTCGCTTTGGATAAAAGCGTCTAACAAGTGACATGTAATGTAATGTAATGTCATGTAATACCGGTTATGGTTAGTAATGGAAAGTGAGCCTGGCCTACCAAGGCCTAACGATACCGTGCGAGGCCCTGCAGTGGAAATGCACCATAAGTAGCAATAGAATAGAATTGGGAGGGATGAAACCCTCTTTAATGGTCTCACATGCAGAGCACACAGCACACAGTGAAATGTGTTCTCTGCTTTTAACCCATCCTAGTACCAGGAGTCTAGTACTAGGAGCAGTGGGCAGCTATTGTACAGCGCCCAGGGAGTGGGGGGAGAAGGGAGGTGTCCGGTGCCTTGCTCAAGGGCACCACGGCAGGGCAGGAGGTGAACTGGGACCTCTCCAAGTAGCAGTCCACACTCCATATTTAGGTCTGGTCGGGGACTTGAACCGGAGTCTCCCAGTCCAAGCCCCTACTGGCTGAGCCACTGCCGGGTATGGGTATGGCAGAACAGCTCGGATGAGGGTAGTGTAAAGAAAGCGGCAAGAATGAATCCCGCCAGTATTTAAAATATTCCAGTAGTTACAATCTTGAGCGTGTGGATTTGTATTCTTATTTAATCTTCACTATAAAGCGGTTTTATTTTAAAGGCTCTGTTCTGTACTTGCAGGTCCTTCAGTTGGACCGACAGCAAAGGGGGCTCCACCCTCGACGGCTCTCCTCCACCCCCATCAAGTCACCACCAAAAGCTGCAGGTCAGGGGAGCGGTGGTGCTGCTAGTGGGAGTGATGTGGCATCTAGAAACAGTCCTACGAACTCTATGAAGTGCAATGGAGATGCGCTTAAAAACGGCGTTAAGAATAAGACGGAACTGAACAATGTGAGAGGAGAGAAGCATGAGATCTCCGATATTTCATCCTGCGACTCTGAATTTGAAGACCAGGAAGTAGCGGTCAAACAACCTGCGTTTCCCAGCAGCCTTTGCTTCCCCCCACAGTCCAACCTGCCGTATGACAAGCGGTCGTATCAGGACGAGGACAGCTGCAGGGACTCGGCCTCAGATGTGACACAAACTGAGGAGGAGAGTGACAGCGTCCTGAGCAACGCCGACGAGTCCACTCTGATAGAGGACAGGCAGCAGGGGGGGGTTGTGTTTGACGATGACGACACGTGGAACGATCTGGAGGACACCGCAGTCGCCCCAGCCAATGAGAGTAGAGGAGTTAGTCCGGTTTCCAAGGCAATATCCAATGGGTTCCCGCCGCCGATGCAGACTCTCTCGAGGAAGGTGGCAGCGAGTAAAGTTGTGGAGCTGGAAATAGAAACCGAGCTTCCTCCTGCCTCTCAGCTCATGACCAGGTTGTTCCCCGTGCTGAAGCCAAAGACCCAGAATGCACCTCTCCCTGTTCCTTCTGTTGCATCTGAGTACAAAAGGCCAGAGGAGGAGACGGGTGAGAAAACTTTTGTTTCCTTATTGACATGTATCAAATATACATGTCAATAACCTGTATTTGTATTCTCAAATACAGGGAGCAGATTTTCAAGGAGGGTGAGTTAGCCTAATGTGGGACATTAGTTTGAAGGTTGCTCCACCCTCATCTGTGATTAGACATTTGAGAAGTCATGTGATTTTGATCGTATGACATCACAGCTTGTGTTAGTGTTAACCCATAGTTTCATTTGTTTGCGGAAGACCTACACCCATTGGAGCTTAGGTGTCCCACATTAGGGCAATTCACCCGATGTTTATTTCCCATAGGCCCATAAATGTCATTATTATCATCCTTATATTTAATAATCAAAATGTCTACAATTCCCTCCTGCCTACTTTCTGTCTCTAACATTGTGGTATACACTTACGAAACCTCAACTACATGTTCAGTACCTTTTTAAAAACGGCACACAGGCATGAACAGAAGATGTCTGGTTGTCCCTTCATTGTGTCATGTACCTTTTTTAATGCAAAATATATATTATTGTTCGATCAATATAAGTGTGTGTGTGTTCGTCTCCAGGCCCGCAGGTCCAGTCCCGACAGCTGAGAGAGAGACTGGTGGAGCTGGAGATTGAGATAGAGAGATTTAAGAAGGAGAACGCTGCCCTCGCCAAACTCAGACAGGAGAACGAGAAAAACCAGGAGGACCTCAGGTGAAATATCACGTTATGTTTACCTTTCAAATGACCTTCCAAGGTTCCTGCTCTGAGTTACTCTTATGACTTTATGTGTTTAGGTAGTTTAGCTGTTTCTCTAATGCTGTATATATTTGTTTGATGTAACTTTGTCCATGTCTCTCCTTGTTTGTTGTGCTTACTTTGTTGCTGTGTTTGTAGGAAAGAGCGTGTGGAGTTTGAGCAGCTGAAGGCAGAGGAGCTGGCTAAGTTAGAGGAGTCTAAGAAGGAGGAGAACAGGAAGCTGCAGAAGGATCGTAAACTGTTTGAGAAGCATGCGTCAGCCGCCAGAGCCATACCAGACAAGAAGGAAAGAGAGGAAATCCAGGTGAATTCACACGTTATACATTTACAGTCTCAGTACAGTGGAGTTGGCTTATGTCTGCTTTACATACACATGCTGAGAGCTGATTCTCTGTCTGTTACTTTAGATGAAAATAAGGAGCCCCTCCCCACGCCCCTCTGAGAGATATCTGGTTAAAAAGAACACAATGGTGCTCTAGGAGGAGATTCAGGTGATAAGGGGGGGGGGGTTACCTTGGTTGGTGATTGGCTAATGGTTACACAAGCCAAAACATCGTTATGACCAGGGGTGCACATAACTGGTACGCATGCGCGGCAACAATCTGAAATGCGTACCGTCACTTGTGTCACAAAGCGCATTTGCTTACCGACGTACTATATATGAAAAATATATTTATTAACAGAAGTTTAACGTAAACCAAAAAAACGAACACAAAGGAAAAACAAAAGAAGAAGCGACGTAGCTGCTCCGAGGTCAGGTCCTCTGCGGGAGAGAGATTGCGGATCTCACTCAGGCCCTTTAACCCTCTGGTACCGGCCGCCAGGTGTCCTCAATCCCAGCTGATAGACCAAAGGGAAAACCTTAAAGGAACACACACACACACACACACACACACACACACACACACACACACACACACACACACACACACACACACACACACACACACACACACACACACACACACACACACCAGAGATAACAAGGCAGGGGTTGTCACACACGCCAAAATCTGATCAGCTCTTTTTCAGACAGGTTTTTATAGAAATGGATCAGGACAAAAAGAGAGAGAATCTTTGTTCCTGAAACTTTCAGAGTCTCTTTCCACAGAGGGGACACATGTTGATGTAGAAGAGACATGAAGAAGAGGGGACACATGTTGATGTAGAAGAGACATGAAGAAGAGGGGACACATGTTGATGTAGAAAAGACATGAACAAGTGGATTTTTCATGATAGGTGACCTTTAATCTGTCCCCTTGCTCCCTGCCAGGCGTTGAAGCAGCAGCTGAGCTCTCTGCAGGAGGAGCTGAGCGGCAGGGAGAGCCGCTGGACCTCCACCAGCAGCCGGCTGCGGCAGACCATTGACTCCCTGAACCAGGAGAAGAGCGCTCTGAAGGACGAGGTACCCCCCCCCTCACCTTTGACTCTCTTACACCCAGGCGTTTAAAATGGGATATGTGTCTGGATACCATATCTGTGTAGGAGAAGTGAATGATCTGAACTAAGCTGGAGGTGATGAGGCACGCATTGTAGGGGTGTAACGGTATCCGTATTCGTCCTGTACCGTCACGGTTTGGACGTCACGGTTCGGTACATGCAGTCACACGACGAATATGCCTTTTTTGTGGACGAAGTCTGTCATTCAGGGCAGTATCCATTACACTATATATAATCCAGGAGCGGTATTGCGCCTAAAAGCTGTTTACCAGCCGCCCTGAAACAACATACGAAGAAGAAGAAGAAGAAAACAAAACGAACAAAATACAAGAAGAAGAAAAGTTAGTATGGCGATTTCAGATAACACACAGGAGCTAGAACCCATGCTTCTTTTATGTGGGAACATTTCGGGTTCCCTGTGGACTACAATAACGATGGAGTGCGAGGACGGTGTGTCGCCGTTGTTCGACAGCGGTGCGGTATGCTAATGGTCACACAAGCCAAACATGCTAAATCATATCAGAAGGCATCACCCAGATTTGCCAATCACCGCAGCCCGGCAAAAGACAACAGCAGTTCAACAGCTGATCCCCGCTGTTTTTAAGAAGCCAATAGACATGAGAGCCGAGAAAGCTGCACATGTTTTTCAACGGCTATGCTGCGCCCTTATGCAATAGTAGAGGACCCCGGCTTTTATTGATTGTGATTGAAAGTGATTCAAACACTTTATTATTTATTTTGTAAGACATTCTTTTTAGTTTTACAGCTTGTGAAGCTGGCAATTGAGCGGCCCGACCAAGCAAGGAGGCAGAGGCACAACGTCCAAAATATAACCCGGTGTGGGCATTTATTAAATCAGACACATGATTCACAGCCTCAATCCGGCTGAACATGTGCACACCGTCACCAACCACAGGGATTTTACACCACACTACCAGCCTCCTAACAGACAGGGCAACAGAGCCTAAATACACACACACTAATCAGCAATTATACACAGGTGGGGGGGGGGCAATTAGACACAGGTGGGGGGGGGAAGGTGACAACACAGGGCACCGGGTGAACATAATCAAGAGTAACAGACATGGGGAAAGGGAAACACTTTTCAAAATAAAACCACATGTGCAATAGTACAAGGAAGCCGTGTGTGTGTGTGTGTGTGTGTACTGTTTGTGGTTTGTTTTTAACTGTGTTCGAGTTCCTTATTGTTAAACTGAAACTTGCACTACTGTTCAAAATAAATAAAACACAAACCTGGAATTATGCATTTGGGACTTTATTTAGCTTTTTCTTGTTGTACCGAACCGTGACCTCCAAACCGAGGTACGTACCGAACCGTAAATTCTGTGAACCATTACACCCCTAACGCATTGTGATGGACCCCAGATCTTAGAAAATGATTGTCTGTACGTTGTATTCCCTTAACAATCAAGATAACCAAAATGCATTAATAATACACGTGTAAATGGAGCCTTTGTGTCAAATCGAGAAATGCGCCTACGGAATATTTGTAAAAGTTGTTTGTTGTCCTTACTGAATACTTTTACATTACATTTCATTTAGCTGACGCTTTTATCCAAAGCGACTTACAATTACAGGGACATTCTCCCTGGAGTAACTAAGGAATAAGTGCCTTACTCAAGGGCACACTTTGATTAAGAATACTTCTATCTAAAGTGGTTGTCGAGAATAGTTTAATTCACATGTGTCAAACTCAAGGCCCGGGGGCCAAATCAGGCCCTTGATGGATTTAATTTCGGCCCGCAGGATCATTTCGAATTACTATTAGATCTGGCCCGCCGGTATATTGCACGCACACCTTCACTCCATCCTGAGGGTTTCCTCCGCTCAGAGCCTGACCCCAAACATTGATGAACTTGCCCCCGAGATGAGATGCCAAGTATCTGAACTAGCATCACAGAGCAACACACTGAGTTCAATGGATGCTTCCTTCTGCACTTTTTCTCTCACGACATCAGGGCATGTTTGGTTTTCTCTTTGAGGGAAATAGTTTTGTTGAAGCTGTTGTTGGCCTGTGGGAAAATGTAATCATAAGAAATGACTCAGAAAAGCTGCAGATAGAGCTATAAGAAATGAATGCAACTGATTATTTAATGTTTAATGTTTTTATAGGCAATAATTTAAGCTTTGTTAGTTCCAGGTTTAATATGTGCAATAAGTTCATTTCAATAAGTTTTGCAATAAACATTGAGCCAGTCCGGCCCTCGACTAGTACCCATTTTTTTATTTTGGCCCACTGTGTATTTGAGTTTGACACCCCTGTTATTCTTTGAGTAATACAACTTGCCTGTTATGTGTATGAATATAGCAGCCATTTTTTGTTTTTTTTGTCTTTATTTAAAAATGTGTAAGTATACTTTCTCTTTTAATTTAAGATCCTTATGTTGGAAAAGCTCCGCCTGAGTGCCTGGAAGAAAACCTCAGTCAGTGCTGAAGAGAAGGAGAAAGAAGCGAGAGACGCCCCCAAAATGTTTGAGAACAATGTGCCATCTGTGACCAAAGGAGTGAAATTCGCTGTAAGCACATTTCAATGATTTGTAATATTTCATGTCGTGTAAATAATAATATATCTTTGGTTAAGATCAACATGTTTCAACACAAAAAACAATATTGGACTTCTCTCTGACTTTGATCAGATCCCTCCTCTGTTGCTCTCCCTGAGGTTTCTCCCATGTTCCACTTAAACTGTGGGGTTTCTCTGGAAGTGTTTCCTTGTACGATGTGAGGGTCTAAGGACAGAGGGTCTGAGGACAGAGGGTCTAAGGACAGAGGGTCTAAGGACAGAGGGTCTAAGGACAGAGGGTCTAAGGACAGAGGGTGTCGTTTTTCTCATACTGATAGTCTCTACTGTAGGCTATTTTTATTATATGTACAGCACTTTGGCTCGACCTAAAATCGTTTATAAATGTGCTATATAAATACAACTTGATTTGATCTATCTACAATGTGAATGGGAGAAATGATCTGTGATTTATGTTGTTTGTTAGCATTATAACAGCATCAGTGTCTTTTTTTTTATGGCATGCCATTGAACCCTCTGTGTTTTCAGCTCCCTCTGGACTCCAGAAGAAGCAGCTGTGCAGCAGCCATCAGACGAGGCTCCAGAGACACTCGGGGAGCTACAGGTACGCTCAGGAGCTTCAGTCCATTCACAGGAACACAACACAGACACTATCATCACATTTTTGAGGACTAAGATATCTGGCGCATTGGTTTTGTAACTACAGATTTTTGCAGTCCCCTAACTTAATAAGGTTGCTTTGATTAAGACTTAAATGAAGTATTGATGAAAATAAACTGTATTATGGACGTTAGGGCTGTACCCGAATATCCGAATATTCGTTCGTTGGAGTACTATTCGGGTTTCAATTTCATTATTCGGATATTCGTTTTGTTTGTTTTTTCCCCGTTTTTTTTTCCGAATTGAATTTATTGAAATCTCCAATAACAACGTAAGAGTTGTGCCTCTTCAGGGGGTGCTAACACTTAACCATAAACGTTATCGTTTACTTTCTCCGTCTTTATATGTAGATATTACTTTACTCCGTTAATCTCCGTCACGTTGTTTCCATAGCAACAACAACTTCCTGTCAACTGCGTTAACTCTCCTTCAAAATAAAAGCATGTCCATAAATAGGAAGCCAAGCCAAATTACACTTAAGACATATACAACTGCAACGAAAGTAACAAACACAATGCGATATCCTTTTCAATTTCAATGAACACAAATTGGGTTATATTAACAAATAACTATAAAACAACAATACTGTAGAATAACAAAATGAATGCCGTGAATACACCGAAATACACGTGTTGAAGCGTTTCCCTGCTGATTACTAGTGTTTGAGTGTTTAGCCACTAAAGAACCAGATATTTCCCTCAGGAGTTGGTTTGACACAAAACTAATAGAGTTATTGGACTTACTGATATACTTCCCAAATACTTATCTCCACGCTAAAACCCTCAACATTGTGATGGAATACAGATTTGTTTTTTGTTTGGTTTGTCAGCAGTGATGAAGAGCAGCCTGAGGAGGCCATCAGGCTGCGGACCCTCCTCTTCCTCCTCGCTGCCTGTCAGAGAGACGGAGGAGAGGTCGACTCCTGCCAGCTCGAGTCAGGACACATCCCCAAATCAAGAATCCTCCAGCAGCAGCAGCAGCTCTCCCGTGAGAGACGTGGTGAGTGCTGCTCTCTCTTCTCTGGTAAAACATCCAACTTTTTAATGATATTTTATTTGTATTTCTGAAATATTTTGGACTTTTTATTTCTTGTATTAATTTCTCTTACTGTATATACATTGCCTTTTTTTACGCAACTCAAAACATTCCCAAATTGGGATCAATAAAGTACTTCTATCTATCCATCTCTCTATGTATGTGTCTATCCATCCATCCATCCATCTATCTATCTATCTCTGACCTTAGAGGTGGTCAGCCCGACACAAATAGATCCTCTCATTCTCAATTTCTTTATGATCTTGTCCTTGTTTGGGGTCGTGGGGCTGTTGAAGCATGCTGCTGTAAACCAGGGCTCAGTCACGGTTTCATATTTATGTTTCCTATCCTCTTATCGTAGACAAGGCAATCCCTACCTCAAGAGCCAGAGTGCAGCGAGGCCAACGAGCCAGAATCTGATCAGGAGGTCATTACATACCCCGATGGGAAGGTGAGGAAGTGGAAATATGTCATTTTCCACATCACAGAATATATCTTGAAAGTGAAAACGTCTGGATATGTTCACAACAGGGATATGCAGCTTTCCTCAGTAACATAAGATGTGTAGTTTGTTCTTATGGTGTCTTTGTTTGCATCAATCTGTAAACAGCTGGATGTAACATTGATAGAAGACTTAAATATGAAGTTGTTCTGCAGTGATTTGTTGGTTATGAGTTCCTGAATGGAGTGTGATGCTTCTGATCTCAGACAGAGACGGTTCTGGCTGGAGGCGATCGTCTCTTCGTCTTTCCCAACGGGACGAAGAAGGAGGTCTCAGCGGACGGACTGACGGTCAAAGTCACATTCTTCAACGGAGACACCAAGGAGGTCACAGCCGACCAGAAAGTGGTGAGGACTTTGACTTAGGTCGCATTTACACTAGTCCGGTTGAATCGAACCCTGGTGCGTTTCACTGCTTGGTGCGTTTCGTTTGGGTTTATGTGAACGCAGTCCGAGACCTCCGAAGTGAACTAAACAACCGGACTCTGGTCCGCCTAAAAGAGGTGGTCTCGGACCGCTTGCAAGTGAACTCTGGAGCGGTTCATCGCTGGTGTGAACCCAATCCTCACCAAAACACAGGAAACGTAGTATTTACGCGTCACAAGAACGCGGATGTCTTCAAAATCTTTAGTGAAAGAGTCTTTCACTAAAGATTTTGAAGACATCCGCTGTTGTTTAGTGAAAGAATTAAGTGGTGAACGGTGTCGTGTAAAGTAAAAATGCTCCGTCAACTATACAATAAAGCCAGAGCCACCTGTCGTCGGTAAAACGCCCCTTCTGATAACGTCTCTCATTATATGTGTTATAAAGTTTTTTAACGGACGTTGTCTGATTGTATAATCATATGCGTGGGCCGCTAGTGTCTGTTGATCTCCAGATTAACAGCAGCATGAGAATAACCTGCCGAAAGTGCCGATGCTCCATGACGGAGGCTGCGGTAGAAATTGCCGGGATTTATGGTTTTACCCCCTTAATGTCTGACCAATGGTTGAACAGCATTTCCGTGCACATGACTTGTGTTTAAAGTTTATAATCTGTTTGAATTTTGCCGGTGGGAACTCAAACCAAACCTTCTGAAAATGAAACAATGTAACAAACTGTCGTCTGGTGCGCACCAGAGAGCGGACTATTAGGTGTGAATGCGACCTTATTCTAAATGTATAAAACCGTTCTCTCCTCACAGATCTATTACTACGCCGAGGCTCAGACGACACACATCACATACCCAGATGGTATTGAGGTGCTGCACTTCCCCAACAACCAGACTGGTGAGTCCATGAGGAAACCAGTAAAGTAGTTGCCGCTCTGTAAAATAATGTTTACCTTATTTAGTGGGAATGCTGATACAGCATTCCAACTAACCGTTATTCTATGGACGAAAAGTTTTATAATTTTAATTATTATTCCGCCGACTTATTTTGCCGCGCTTCTTCTCCCACATTGAACATCGCAGAAACTCCGTTCAAACATCAAAACGTTCAGCTCGGTCAGGAATCGATGGCTATTACTTTTCTCATTCATAACTTTCATAATTCCAGAGACACATCCCATAATACATCACATTTTTAACATTGAAGTCAATGGAGAAATTCTTCAACTTCAACAAATCTTCATGCGACTTCAACTGCTAACTGTTCATTCATACTTTCACTCAAACCTCATTCCAACTTTAAAATGTTACACATCTTTCTGACATTATTCGTGTAAAACAACTTTTAAATCTGATTCTTACTTTTAGAGATATTAAACATTGTTCAGACCTTGTTATAGAGGTTTTCTTCAGATGTTAACATTAACGTGCGTGATGTCACAGCTAGGAGGAAATCTTGAAATTTGCCTTATTTTTTTTTTAAAACTGCCATAATTCCCAAACCCTACATTCCTGAGACATAATTGACAAACGTAGGAAAACATCTCGTAGCTTGAAAAATGACAAATAATTAAGCAAAAATAATTAAACAAAATGCCTCTTGACGGCATGAAGTGACCAAAACGTTCAACATTCCTCCATTAAAGTACACAAAAATTACACTTCAGATACTCAAGGTCCTTGAAATGCTTCACGTTTTGAAATTTCACAGATATCTATTACGGTTCTTCCACAAAACGTTCACATGTAAGAGGTTTATCTCTCATTCAGAACAATGGAAACCTTTGATCTCTGCACACCTCGTTAGCTCAAATATAAACACCTGTGTAATGGAACACGATGTCATCGCTCCAACTGACATGCTCAGAGCAGCAGACTTCAGATAGCAGTGTGCTAACAGTCCGGCCGTGAAGACATCTACGGGACAGTTTTGAGATTTCAAATGCCGTTGCCATGGCAACACAATGCTCGCTATGAAACACGGCTTTCTCATAACTCCAAACGCCCCAAAACTTCACAGGTTTGGTAACGATGCAGCCATCAACGCATCTAAGCGTATTATGGGGTGTCATCAAATGCCGTTGCCAGGCGACGGACCACTCGCCATGAAGTCGCTGTAAGTCCAATCAACACGGTCCAATCGTCCCCCAATCTTCACTTGTATATCACCGGGACATGCCTCAACAGCTCTACGCCAAATCTCACCATATGCCGTTTCCATGGAAACACATCCCTCGCCATAAAACATGATGTCGCTATAACTCCTATGAAAATGTTCAAAAAGTGCTCAAACTTCAGCCAACAGTCCAGCCGTGAAGTCATCTACGGGACAGTTTTGAGATTTCTTCAAATGCCGTTACCATGGCAACACAATGCTCGCCTTGAAACACGGTTTTCTCATAACTTCAGTGAAAGTACTCCAAACAGCCCAAAACTTCCCAGGTTTGGTAACGATGCAGCCATCAACGCATCTAAGCGTATTATGGGGTGTCATCAAATGCCGTTGCCATGGTGACAGATCATTCGCCATCAAGTTAGTTCAGAAGTTTGCAGTTTCAATATTCTGCTGCTTTTCAAGCCTTTTTACTTTATTTTCTTCTCTCATCACACATCCAAGCCCCCAGTGTTCATGTATCATTTAAATCTAAATTCTTCACTTTCTTCTTACACATTACATTTCAGCATAGCAGTTTAGCGTCAGCTTTTCAGCATAAAGCATTCCCACTAGCAATTTCTTCAGGAATTGCATTCTCTCTAGTTATTAGATGATACTTATTGATGCATCAGTGTGTAAGGTAAGCTGCCGAATAAATGTAGTAAGTGAGAAAACAAAACAATACAGGACTGTCTCAGAAAATTAGAATATTGTGATAAAGTTCTTTATTTTCTGTAATGCAATTAAAAAAACAAAAATGTCATACATTCTGGATTCATTACAAATCAACTGAAATATTGCAAGCCTTTTATTATTTTAATATTGCTGATTATGGCATACAGCTTAAGAAAACTCAAATATCCTATCTCTAAATATTAGAATATCATGAAAAAGTATACTAGTAGGGTGTTCAACGAATCACTTGAATCGTCTAATTAACTCGAAACACCTGCAAGGGTTTCCTGAGCCTTGAAAAACACTCAGCTTGGTTCAGTAAACTAAATCACAAGTATGGGGGAAGACTGCTGATCTGACTGCTGTCCAGAGGACCGTCATTGACACCCTCCATCAGGAGGGTAAGACACAAAAAGAAATTTCTCAAAGAGCAAGCTGTTCACAGAGTGCAGTTCAAAGCACATCCACAAAAAGTCTGTTGGAAGGGGGAAATGTGGCAGGAAACGCTGCACAACCAAGAGAGATGACCGCAGCCTTAACAGCATTGTGAAGAAGAGTCGCTTCCAGAATTTGGGGGAGCTTCAAAGACAGTGGACTGAAGCTGGAGTCCAGGTATCAAAAGTCACTGTTCACAGACGTATCCGGGAAATGGGCTACAATAGCCGTATTCCCATGGTCAAGCCACTTCTGAACTCAAGACAACGGAAGAGGCGTCTGACTTGGGCTAAGGAAAAGAAGCACTGGACAGTTGCACAGTGGTCCAAAGTCCTCTTTTCAGACGAAAGCAAGTTTTGTATTTCATTTGGAAGTCAAGGCGCCAGAGTCTGGAGAAAGGCTGGAGAGGAGCAAAATCCAAGTTGCTTGAAATCCAGTGTGAAGTTCCCACAGTCAGCGATGGTTTGGGGAGCCATGTCAGCTGCTGGTGTTGGTCCACTGTGTTTCATCAAGCCCAGAGTAAATGCAGCTGTGTACCAAGAGATTTTAGAGCACTACATGCTTCCGTCTGCTGAAAAGCTCTATGGAGATGAGGAATTCATTTTCCAGCATGATCTGGCACCTGCCCACAGTGCCAAAACCACCAGTAACTGGTGTACTGACCATGGCATTACTGTCCTCGATTGGCCTGCAAATTCCCCTGACCTGAACCCCATAGAGAATATGTGGGGTATTGTGAAGAAGAAGCTGAAAGACACCAGACCCAACAATGCTAATGAGCTAAAGGCCGCTATTGAAGCATCCTGGGCATCCATAACACCTCAGCAATGCCACGCCGCATTGATGCAGTAATCCGTGCAAAAGGATTCCCAACCAAGTACTGAGTGCATTAATGGACATTTTCAAATGTTTGATTGTGTTTTGCTGTTATAAATCTTTTTTTTTTTACTTGGTCTGAGGAACTATTCTAATTTTTTGAAATAGGATTTTTGAGTTTTCTTAAGCTGTATGCCATAATCAGCAATATTAAAATAATAAAAGGCTTGCAATATTTCAGTTGATTTGTAATGAATCCAGAATGTATGACATTTTTGTTTTTTTAATTGCATTACAGAAAATAAAGAACTTTATCACAATATTCTAATTTTCTGAGACAGTCCTGTATGTTCCTCTGAAATGTAGTTCAGAGGAAGTATCAACTTCCATAACTTCAGATGTAGATATTCTAAGGTAACTTCCACCAATGGATTTTATATATAGAAATGTATTTATTAGGATAAACCCCTTGAGATACACCATCTCGTTTTCAAGGGGGGGTCCCGATTTATTCAAAATAGAAAAGTTTATCTAATGGTTAAAACTTTTATATATTTGGCATTAAATGAAAAAAATCATGTATGTTCTTAGTGGCTTAGTTTGTATTGGCAAAATAAAAGTAAAACGCAGGTAATTGATGATTACTATGTTCCACACATTAATACTTTATTTTATTTCACCCTCAGAAAAACTTTTCCCAGACGGCCGTAAAGAAATCACGTTCCCAGACCAGACGGTGAAGAACCTGTTTCCCAACGGTCGGGAGGAGAGCGTTCTGACGGACGGGACCGTCATTCAGGTCAACTCGTAAGTTCAGAGCTGTTATTACTGCGTCTGTTTTTACTACTAATGAACATTGCTTTCCACCGAATGGGAGTATTTAAAGGTCACCTATTATGCAAAATCCACTTTTTCATGTCTTTTATACATATGTCCCCTCTGTGGAAAGAGATTCTGAAAGTTTCAGGAAAAAATATTCTGTCACTTTTTGTCCTGATCCATTTATATAAAAACCTGTCTGAAAATGAGCTGATCAGATTTTGGCCAGTGTAGCCATTAGCCCCCCCCCCCCCCACCTTATCACCTGAATCTCCTCCTAGAGCACCATTGTGTTCTTTGTAACCAAATGTCTCGCAGAGGGGCGTGGGGAGGGGCTCCTTATTTTCATCTACAGAAACAGAGGGGATTATGGGTAATGCTGCAATGATCTGTTTGGCGTTTGGAGCCAAACACTTCAGAGACATGTTTTGTTTATATCTGAGACCTGTAATATATTGATGAAATCAGTATAATAGGGGACCTTTAAAGTGTCCTACACCTTCAATTGACGCTGTGTGTGCATTCTGCCCCTCAGGGACGGCACTAAGGAGATCCTCTTCAACACGGGCCAGAAGGAGATCCACACGGCGGACTACAAGAGGAGGGAGTACCCCGACGGCACGGTGAAGACGGTGTTCACAGACGGCCGGCAGGAAACACACTACCCCACGGGACGCATCCGGATCAAAGACAAGCACGGGAACGTCACCCTGGACAACCGTGCGTAGCAACGCCGCGTCTCAAATCTCCAGGAGGAGGTCAGCTGGTCGGGATCTAGTGCTTTTTAAAATGTCATTTCAACGCACTCTGCCATAGTCGGAGGCAACACGACAGCTGGTACACAGTTAATATGGAGGAAGCAATAAGCCTTTTTAATAGCATTTAAATTATTTATTTTTAATTTACCTCAAGGACACATTCGACAAGAAACAGTTTGCTAGAAAACTCTGCCTTTGTTTTCTGTCTAAAAAGGTCAAAAATATAATTGCAACTAAATCTGTTCTTTTGTTTGTGCCATCTTTTGGCTTCATCCAGTCTTTACAAAAACTTACACCATTTACATTTCCAGTGAAGGCCTGGGAATAATGAAACCCTGTTCAGATTCAGTGTGAGTGAAGTGTTTGTTTACAACCATTTTAATTTGTGAATATGTATTTATTTTTCTAGCTTATTGTATATTTCTGTAAAAATAAATGTTATCTTTGTTTTAATCAGAGTTTCAAGTAATTATTTATTAACAGGGTGTCCGTGGGGTCTTAAAGTATTAAAAGTTAATAAATCAATTTAGCGAAAATTAAGGCTATCAAAAAGTATTAAAAACCAAATTAGTTGCCAACTAATTCAGTCGTCGTTTTGTTGGTGACGTGTGTTTTACGCGCCGTTAAGCTCCAACTTTATCGGTCCTGGACACATTTTAAAAATGTCATACTTATTGCTACATAAACATTATATCGCAGTTTTAGTGTCGCCAACTAGTTTCTAACATGCCAAAAGACAAATGCGTCTGATGTAGCGATCCTTCTCTCCACCGTCTGCGTGCGAGGGGGCGGGGCTGTTTACACACACGCGGCTGCTACATGCATGCAACACACACACGGCAGGGATGGCGGAGAGAACTAAGCGCTGCAAGGTGTGGTTAAATGTCTTGAGGTGGACAATGCTCGTTGCCAATAGTGCAGTAAGAGTTTAGCATGTAAGGGCGGTAACACGAGCAATTTGTCTAAACATTTAGCAAAAGTGCTCCACATTCAGACGGAGGAATGCACCGGGTTCGACTGTCTCTACGGAGTTAACACAATTATACAAACATGGATTAATGATTAGAGGTAACTGAGTTATTTATTTTGTTAAAGTTTCAGCTATTCTGTTTACAGTTCTGTCATCAGATTATTTAATACGATTTGTTAAAACATTGTTTCTTTTGATGTGAAATATTATTTATTTAATTTAAATAAAAAGCAATGTTAATTTTGTTCACGATTTGTTTAATTTAAGGTGGGGTAGGTAATTTGAGAAACCAGCTCGAGTGTGCTAGAATGTGAAAATACACAGCCGGAAAAAATCTGCCACTTCCTTACAGAGCCCCTCCTCCAACACACACAAACGCACACGAGATAAGTTTGTGCACAGATGGAAGGCTGGCAGGCAGGTAGGCCATCCAGTTACTTTAGCCGGGCCGGCTCAGATGATTGGTCGTGCTTTTTACAGCGCCACGGCTTCCACAGATGACTTTTTATTATGTATTTTTTGTCAAAGCACTTCAGATATTCATTGCTATCGGGATGTTAAGAGCATTCCATGGAATATAACAAAAAGTGTATCTTCGAGCCGGTTTCTCAAACTTACCTACCCCACCTTTAATTAATATATGTATTTTTGAATCAAGTATTCGTCTTCATTGTTAGTTTCCACATGCCTAAAACAACCTCAAGCTAAATCTAAAAGTTGATGGCTAAATAAGAGCGTTTGAGAAATTGTGCAAGGCATAATAGTCAGAATAGTCGATTAATCGTTTCATTAATTGATTATCAAATTAGTTGTTTGTTGCAGCCCTAGTGTAGTTTATTTATCCCGTTGGGTTTGACGTCATCTGAACAGGACATCGCACGCTCACTGCTTGATAGCGCGAAGGTCCGTTTACGCCGGTTGTTAAACAACATCGTTATGGGGAAATGCAAGTCTGCGTCCAAATGGTTGGAAGATAAGGAGGAAGGACAATCAATACTGTATATAGTCAATGTGAGGTAAATTGTGTCGCCAAGGTAACCGGTTAGAACTCGAAGTGGCGATGAGGACTTAAAATGTGTGGAAAGGGTCTTAAAAGGTATTACATTTGACTTCAGGATTCCTGCATATACCCTTATAAAGAAAACACTGTACAAAGTTTAGACAGCATTAAAGTCTTTAATCTGCACATTCCTACAGACAAGTCCGTCTCGTGAGATTTAAATAACGAGAAAATAAAGTGCTGACACAACACAGCTCACTGAAACACAACACACTGAAAATAAATCTCTGCAGGATCAAACTTCCTGCAACATGTTAAAACTCAAAGCAGTAAAACAAAAACAGGACGTCCGTGGGCGAGCCTGGAGGAAGAAGAGATGGAGAATTTATTAACAGCAGCTTCAGGTTTGATGTCTTTGAGCTCAATCCTTTTCTACTGCAACATTCAGTATAAGAGTTTCAACCTTTGCCTATTTTTGATAAACTGATAAAAGAAACCCCAGAATCCATTGTGATGTCTACAAACTGCCTTTTTAGTCTAGATATTTCTAAATTACTATATACAGTATAATCTTGATGCATCCAATACAATGCAAACTAATGCAAAAATCAGGAGATTGTAACGTGATATTTAAATCTGGGTTAAACAAAAACACCAAAAGTTCAGAGGCTCCCATCTAAATGTGTGAATAGCATATTTGAACTAAATCTTCCGACTCACCTGAGCTGCTCCCTGTGGATCGATCCTCTCGCTTCACTCAAACTCAGCGAGGCCGCTGCTCACCAGAGGAAGATGCACCAGCTCTTCATCCTCGTTGTACAGCAGCACCGTGAGCTCTGGCTCCCGCGCCTGCACACAAGTAGAGCAAGAAGGCTGACACTGAATCACCTGAACACAACCGAACCATAATCACCAGGTGTCCCCGTTTAGTTTGTGTTGTGTAAAGTCTTTAATACTTTTGTATGCATGCTTCTTAGGTAACATTAAGCCGTCCTTGGCTCTTTTCTGCTGTAACAATGTACATGTCCCCTCTATGGGACTAATATGGGTAAATAAAAGGTATTCTGAAGACAGCAAGGTATCATTACATTTAAAAATGTGGGTTCAAACTTTAGGAAAATCAGCGGTGCAAACGTTTTTTGAGGAAGGAAATGCATATATTCAATTATTAAAGCGACAAAAAAAAACATGTTTTAGTATTTAAGACTGACTAAATATCATTATTATGATCATGTATTTATCTCAACAAGGACCATGCATACAAATACATTAAAGTGGACCTATCATGATATTTTTAGGCAATAGCATAGGTCTCAGATATTTAAAAAACATGTCTATGAAGTGTTTTGCTCAAAATACCAAACAGATCACCCATTCTAGCCATGCCTCATATCCCTCTATTTCACTTCCTGTTTCAAAAGTGCTGATTTGGGGTATAAAGCTTTAAAAAAAGGAGGGGTCTGAGCTCATGCAGGACCCGGCAGCTACTGTCTAAACTAAATGCTGCCGTGATGAAACGCCATATCATGGATTATCAAGGGTTCTCTCTGAAACAGTCTGGAGCTCAAAGGCTTTCTCTCTTGCCGGTTATACCACAAGGTGTTTTTACTTCCTGCTTCTTCACACACATGCTCTCCAGTACAGGTTAGCTCTGAGTGTTAGCGATGCTAATGTAAACACCGACCATATTACGTCCAGAACAGTCGGGCATTGTTTCTGATAGCAACTTTCTGATAGGGAGCTAATAGTTCATTTTCATATGCAGTCCTTAGGTAGGTACATAACAACAAACACTAAAAACCATCATGTCATCATACAGAAATGTACTTCCTCCAAACGGTAGAATACTCGCTGCCTGTTTTAATGTACTCTGCTACTGTTGCTTGTGTTGTTTGTCTGAAAGAAGTCAATACAATCTAAGTGAAGAAAACAAACAATAAAAACATTGCATGATCTCTATCACACGATATAACTCATTTGTACATTACATGGTGCTTTTAGTTAACCATCGTTCTGGGGAACATAATGACAGCTCTATTTATGAAACCGTCATGCTGAGTGTCTCACCACCACAGAGGCGGTGATGTTCCCGTGCAGCATGTCGATCATGTCCATGGCGGCCTTCACGCTCCAGGCCGGGCTGTAGGGCAGAACCTCCTGCTGCTGCTGCTGCCGGCTCTTCCTCGGAGGCTTGAAGCCGGCCACTTTCACTTTGAGCGCCCGGGACGGAAAACTCATGAGCTCAGCACACATCTGACGCAGCCTGACAGGAAGTGGACACATCAGAGCATTAAACTCCCAGCAAACATTTTACATTTATATTCAATTTAATATTGAATAATCCTTGTAATTTCTAGCACAATAATATCCTGAATTATATTTGTTACTGGACATGTGTATTTTCGACATGTATATATTTTGTACATTTGTAATGCTATTTTATTCTATTTTGGACTGTTTCTTTTCTAGTGTCTTAATTTCTCTTATGTACATTGGCTGCATGCAAAATATTCCCAAATTGGGGTTAATAAAGTATCTCTATCTATCCATCCATCTATCTATCTATCCATCCATCTATCCATCCATCCATCCATCCATCTATCTATCCATCCATCTATCCATCTATCCATCCATCTATCTATCTATCCATCCATCTATCTATCCATCCATCCATCTATCAATCAATCTATCCATCCATCTATCTATCCATCTATCACAAACACATCTGTAGATCAGTGACTTCCAGAGGATTGAATGATACTCAGAGCTGAACAAAGGATCCTCTGCAGTGTTTGGTTCGTACTTGCTGGGCGGCAGAGTGTCGTCGGAGCCGAAGTCCACGTGCTTCACCAGGATCATGACGGGCTCCACGCTGGTGATCATGATCAGTTCGGCCCGGTAATATTTCCCATCCCTGTACTCTGCCAGACACGGAGCTCCTGGAAACCAGAAGCATAACGTCTTAACAAACCCTGCACAGTGAGGGTTGCGAGTATTATATAACTGGGAAACCCACCTGGCATCGGAATATTTCATTTAGGATTACTGAGAAAATACTGAATGTACTCTTCGAATATCAGAGTACTCATGATAACCAAGGTATCCCAACTGTAGCTGTGTACATGACAGGATGTGTGATTACCTAGAAGAGCATCAGGACTGTTTTAGGCAGATGATAGCTATGTGATTAACATGATGATTCAGCCTCTATGGAGATAGACATATACAAAGCATGATCCGTTCTGACGTGGAGCTAATCTGAACTAAACATTGAATGCAGCTTTGAACCAAGCCCCCAGGAAGAGCGCCGGACTCTGTGCCAATATTCGTTGTGTCGAAACGGCGGTACTGCAACTTCCGTATCAGTCTGTGACGTCACCCGGCCCAAAACAACTTTTTCTCATTGAATAACATGGGGACAGAGACATTTGTAAATCAGCGGATCATTTAAAAAAAAAAAAAAAATAAACTACCCAGTATGAATTATCTTATAGCCCTTATTATAATCATTAAGTCCTTAAAGTTGTAAAATGCACTAAAAGCCGAATCTAGATTTATTTTCTGTCTCCATTCATTCTAGTGAGCCGAGAGTGGGAGCTCCGGGGGCGGGGCTTAAGGGGCGCATGCTCTGTGAGCGCACATACGGGTTCTTCTGCTCTGACAGCTAGGCATGATGGGTAATCTGTGACGTTTCGCTCTCTCAAAAGTTGGGCCATTTTGTCCTCATGCGCCAATGAGCAGCTCTCAAAAGGAAAGAACGAGACCCGCATCCCACGCTGTATCCAGTTCTTATTATACATCCATGCTTTGAACCGGTATTCCTCCATCTTGTGACTGTGTAACTCCCTCTCTTGTATATCAGCATGTGAAGGACACTGTTCAGGAACTAGTTGTACCAAATGCTCTGTATGTGATGACTACTTCCATTCTGGAGAGGATAATAAAAAGGATAAAAGCACCAAAACCCACCTCTTCAACTCTGTATCCATAAACCCCCCCCCCCTCAACCAACTTCCTCCTGACTGGGTTTCCATTTTGTTTCTTTGTTTCTTTTTTGTTTTGTTTGTCTACCCTCCCTCCCAAATGTAAAGCGTCTTTGGGTTCAAGAAAAGCGCTATAGAAATATAATTTATTATTATTATTATAATAAATACATATATACTGATTATTGAAGCTCAAGACCGTAACACAGTAAATGTTACCTTGACGGAAGTTGCCGAGTCGTTGCAGACTGCTGAGGTCTGAATTGATTCGGGTCAGAACTTCATCTAGAGTCTCTCCATCCACCTCATCGGCGCCATCCAGAGGCCACAGGAACAGCTATACACACACACACACACAATCAGATGTGTCTCAGAAGAAGCTCAGTCTCAGAAGAAGCTACACCCGAATCAGAAACCGGTTTATCACCAGGTAGGTTGACACGTACGAGGAATTTGACTTGGTGTCATTGTGCATACACACAAGTAAAACAAGAACTATTTTAAGAAAACAGTGTGCGAAAAAGTACACGTCCCACCGTCCGGGACGTTTTATTTACAATATCGGACAAGTAGATCTTTCAATTGACTTGTCCGGCGGACAAGTGACGTTTTTCGGCCTGATTTATTGACAAATTATTGATACATTCACTTTACAAAAGGCAGAAGTCATTCGCAAATTGTCCGTTTAGAAATGTTAGTTTCGGTTCTGCTTGTCGATTCCTAAGGAAATGCATCCCGGCGCAGACGGGGGCGGGGCGGGGTGGGAAGTGTAGCACAGTGGCAGGGCTGGGAAGCAAAACTCGGTTCCGAGTAGGAACAAATAACAATTGTCCGGTACCGGGATGAATAAGAGTTGTGAGGACAGGAGGCGAGGCCGAGCCCCGCGGACTGCAGCTCTCTCTATGCTCCGTATCAGCTGATCGCTGCACGGTGCAGCTCAGCGTCTCTCTCTCTTTCTACTCACAGCAGATCCGCTGCCCGTTTAACAGCCTCATCTTTGTCAAACTTTCTTATGTTCTTTCTCGAACACGTAATGAAGGTTATTAAGCGTTTTAGCTCCTGTGTTGTTAATATTGACCGCCATTTCCTTTATGTAGTGAAGCAGCCTCCCTGTCTGTGTCCTCGCGCTGTCCTCACATCCCCGGAGCCCCAGACTCGGAGGAGCACAGGGATGTCAGTATTGTTTATGAAGCAGGGTATAGAAAGTACATTGTAAAAGTAAATACATAGTATTTTCATTTCAATAAACAGTGAGCAGCTGGGCAGCTGCAGCATGTGTATTGCAGGACATGTAAGCGTGCAAGCGTCTTTGAGTTGTAGAAAAGCGCTAGGCCTATAGGCTATACATCTAATGTGTCATTATTATTATTAGGTTATGTCCTATGTGTTGGACATGTGTGGTTGGACTGTCTCACAGGCAGGTTGCAGTGTAACATCAGAGGAGACTGGGCCAATTGTACATTCTCAAACTGCACCACTTAGAACTAACTAAACAATGCAGAGATTATTTTTATATAATTGTATTCAATAACCTTAAGAAATTCAACAGAATGAAGTGATTTGTAAATAGGAATACAGATTTGACTTAATGTTTTCATAAATATATTTTTCTCCCAGTTTGTCATGGGACTTATTTTTACCCTCTCAAAGAACCGGAATCGAGAACCAAAAATAACCGGAATCGAAAAGCAGAACCGGAATCGTTCAAATCCAAACGATACCCAACCCTATGTGTGATGCAGTAAAATCTTACCGCTCACTTACGTTAGCGGTGTCGTAAAAACCGTGGGAAAATGTAAAATACGATGACGAAGAAGAAGTTTCCAGTGGCCCCAATTTTTGTCCATTCTGGACAAGTGAAAAATGTATTCGGACAAGTAAATTGCCAAACTCACTTGTCCATGGACAAGTACTCTTAACAACTTTTTCTCACACTTGAAAACTATATAAACATTAAAAAAAAGCAGTATTTACAAAGAAATAGAATGGAATAAAATATGGAATAAAATTCGGCAGTAATACAAAAAAAGAAAACAGATATTGTGTACATACATGTAGAGTTTTAAACAATAAGGCATAGTGTATGCGGATAATTTCCTTCATTCATTCATTTACTAAACTGTATCTAGTTCATCAGGTCTAATGCATGTACATCTGCATCTTTAAGATAGATAATGTAGGTATAATATAACGGGTAATAGTCACCTCGTTGGGGGTCCACAGGTGCTTGACCCGGACCTGAATCCGCTCACACTCCTGGGGCAGGTTTGGGTAGAGGAAGGGTCCCAGCAGCGGCTCCTCTGGGCCCTTCAGACCCTGAATACACAACATTGAAAACATCCTAATTTAGTCACTGTGTAGTGTTAACCCATTTCATATTACACGGCTTGGTTGTATACTTGATTCCGATTGGTCAATTCAGAACATGTGACACGTTAATACAGTAGTACAGACCGCTGTCAAGGACTATAATGATCGTTGCTAAGGAGGATCTAGAAAGAGAAAGGAAAAGAGGTTAAAAGGCGGCGCGTTGGACGTCAGATAAATGAACAGAAGAAGACAGAGAGGAAGTGAACAACAACAGGAACACGGTATGGGCTCTGCAGAGTTTAAGGACTTGTTAGTGAATCAGAAACTGTGAACAGTGTTTGTTTTGTCGCAGTTCCAGCCGTTGGTGCGCCGCGGAACTGAGTTTTATTTTCTTAGCGGAAGAAATACGATCATTTTTAAGTCCATCAAAATAAGTTCAATTAATATTGGGAGTCGAGTTGTTAGTTTGTTTAGTATCTGGCCATGTAATAGAGAGGCGAAGTCCCTCCCCTTCCGGTGGGACCCATGGGACCTTATTTCGGAAAAAGTTTGTATTGAGTCAATGGAGAGAGAAAGATTATCTTTTGACCCCGTTTGAATTGTGCCATGAATTACACATATGATGTTTGTCAATCTTAAATAATCAGTTTCATGTCAAAAAAGTCACAGTTTGTTGTAAAACTGTTGAAATATAAGACTATGAAAAATACGCAACTAGAAAGACTACAAATCCCAGAATCCCGGTCCCGCATGCTGGCTCTCACGGAACCGACTAACTCCCCTTGTGTGCATGCACAGCTCTCAACGTGCCCAGACTTGGAGTGATTTTCACCTCGTTTAATACTTTCCGCCTCGTTCTGAAAGAAAGAGGTGAGATGTGCCAACGTGACGGCCGTCTTGGTGTTGGTGCGAGACGGGAGTTGTAGTTCATTGAGCGGTTTCACACAAAAAAAGTGTTACTTCAGTTTCACGACAATTTTTTTTGTTTTGACTTGTAAAATTATCTTTTAAATTGACAAACATCATATGTGCAATTCGTGGCACAATTCAAACGGGATCGAAACATAATCTTTCTCTCTCCATTGACTTTTCCAAAATAAGGTCCCATGGAGCTCAACCGGAAGGGGAGGGACTTCGCCTCTCTATAAGCAGGATAATGTGCAGCGTTATCCCTTACTTATTGAATGGGCTCCATCACCAGGTCAGGAGTGATATTGATCTTAATGTTTACTTATTGCTGTTCATATGGTTTAAGTAACGTGTGGCTGTCTTTAATATTAGTTTTCTAATCTCCAATTCTTATTTGAATACCTCAGTGTCGATGTCCCAGTCATCCAGGAGGCGAGCAGACATCACTGTGAATTCCTGCACAGAAAACACAACAGTTTATTCTCGAGTGTGTTGTGGCAGCATGGCTTTATTTTTAGGGAACCAGAAGACTAGAGATGCCACCACCCGTCTCATATCTGATGTTTTACAATGAAATTAACACCGTTATGGCACTGGCAGTAATGTCGCACAGAGAAGACACAGCTTGTAAAACCTACAAGTCCAAATAAGCCATGTAGGAGCAACCTTAAAATAATGTTTTGACAACAGGTCATAAAACTAAGTATAGTCAATGTTTTATGATGAGCCAACAATTTAATTTCCATTTTCCATTAAAGAGAACATTTAGAAATGTTTGTGTTTTTACTGTCTATTATGGTTTCTTAGAAGAAAAAAAAGAAAATCAGAATTAGCGGGTCGGAATTTTATATAATTGTATCAGGTGAATCTAAAATAACCACAGAAACCAAACCCACAGACCTTGTTGACAGAGAGTGACCGGTCCATGGAGGCGTGTTCGTGGTGACACAGGATCCTGTTGAGGCTCAGTCCGTCCACAAACAGCTCCACTGAGAGGGGGTCCCTGGGGTCGCTGGGCAGCTCCTAACACACAATAGAGATTCAGGTTTTAAAGGGGACCCATCATGCAAAATGCACTTTGTGATGTGTTTTCTACATCAATGTGTCCCCGGTGCGTCGGGGAACTCACGCAGCGTCAGGAAATAAAACCCTCTCTCTTTTCCTCCGTACCCAAATCTCTAAAAATGGGGAACAACGGAGCTGATCCAGATTTGCGTCCGATATGACGTAATATCTGAAATGTGGACCCACGGCCCAATCAGAAACGTTGCTATCAGAAACAATGCCCGACTGTTTTGGACGTAATATGGTCGGTGTTTACATTAGCATCGCTAACACTCAGAGCTAACCTGTACTGGAGAGCATGTGTGTGAAGAAGCAGGAAGTAAAAACACCTTGTGGTATAACCGGCAAGAGAGAAAGCCTTTGAGCTCCAGACTGTTTCAGAGAGAATCCTTGATAATCCATGATATGGCGTTTCATCACGGCAGCATTTAGTTTAGACAGTAGCTGCCGGGTCCCGCATGAGCTCAGACCCCTCCCTATTTGATTTTTATCAATTTCTTTGCTTTTTTTTAAGCTTTATACCCAAAAAAATCAGCACTTTTCAAACAGGAAGTGAAATAGAGGGATATGAGGCATGGCTAGAATGGGTGATGGGTACATAGCTATAGTGTAGTTATGATAATGAAAATCTTAGGTCACAGACTCCTCCAACAGCGCAACACAATAAAATGGATAATTGTGCAAGTAAATAAAATATAATAGAAATAGTGCAGAATAGTCTATATACAAGTAATTGGAATATTGATATATAAGTTGCAAACAGATGAATGTTATGGATATTCTTTCAAAAGTTCAGGTGTTAACAGTCGTATGGCCTCTGGGATGAAAGTCCCTGAGTCTGGTGGTTTTAGTCTGGATGCTGCGGTCACCAAATACTTTAAAATCGTAAATAGTCACCCATTCATACCGAGGCATAAGCTGCCACACAAGGTGCCACCTGCTCTAGTAAACTGATATTAAAACACACAAACTGATAGTAGTTTGGAGTTCAGTATCTTGCCTGAGGACACTTGGACATGTCGCTCTGCCTCCTGAGCATCAGTCCCCTTTACTAATATTAAAAAACAGCGGTCTTGGCAAAACATAAATGGAGCTAGGGGAGCACGCTCATTAACTGTTAGCAGACCCTTCACGCAATAGCAGAGCGAACAGGTACAGGAGGGGTTTAATCGATCGCTGATGGCGTCTTGCTCACGGACGGATACAAAAAAAAAGGGTCGCGAAATATACTTTGGCGGATGTTAATATACCATTATCTTTTTATTATTATTTCTGTTGTAGCTATATGTTCACTTAGTTTTATGGGGTTTCATATTTTATATTGTTGCATCGATCCAGTTGTCTCGTGTCTTATCTGTCAGAGAGAAACCATTATTTATTTTCATACATTTTACCTCCTTGTGTCTATTAACCTGATCAAATGTTATATTTTGCTGCATGTACATGTAAAGTTCTTAATAAATAATCTGTGGGGAATTTCTTGTTGTTTATCTTTAACTTGTGATGTGTCATTTTGTAAAGCTCTTTGAGCTAGGGCTGAACGATTAATCGATTTTAAATCAAAATCGCGATTTTAAATCAAAATCGTGATTTTAAATGATGCGATTATCAAATCACAAAGTCTGCGATATTTTTTTAACATTTTTTGTTCTTGTGTGTCAGTTATCCACACCAATCAGAAGTGCTGTGCTCCACATGTACCAGCCATTGTTAACCAATCAGAAGTGGCCCATGATAGAAGGTGATAGACAGATTGATCCAATCACCTGCCAAGTGTTTTTGAAAGTGCCTGCCCTTTCCAAATGGCTTCCAATGGAGCTTTAGATGCTTTGGTGAACCATCTGAGTCAGGTTAGTAATGCTCCATCACATGTTTCTATTACAGGGTGAGTCTTAAGCTGAAGCTTGACTTTAAAGCAACCCAACGGAAGTTTCATGTAAGTTTAGTTCTTTCACTCGGAGCTAGGGTTGGGTACAGAGAACCGGTTCCGGTTCCAACATTTCGATTCCAACGGCATCATTTAGACATGTGAATTTCGGTTCCGCTTTTCGATGCCTGAGGAAATGTTTCTCGCCGCTCTCTGTAGCCTACTGTATGACTGCGAAGGGGTGGGAAATGTAGCATTGTACCCAATGCTAAACGCTACAACACTTCCTACAGCGTAACCTGAGACCAGGGCCGGCACGTCGCACTGGCGTTATAGATGTTCGCCTAGGGCGCCAGATCTGGGAGGCGCTGCGCTGACAGCTCTGGGAGAAAAAAAAATGTTTGACCGTTGCTCATCCTAATGTTCAGTCTTGATGTAACAACATTCATAATTAAGTAAATGTAACACCCTTTTCATCCCGGTTACACGTTTCATTTGCCCTGTACGATGGGCGCTGTAAGTGATGAAAATGGGGGATGTTGGCTTATCTGGCGCCCGCAGCTCACAGCCAAAGTGCGAGTGAGCGAGAGAGAAAGGGAGGGTGCACCGGTACGCGCTGTTGTTATAAGCATCTGGTGCTAGCTGCTCTAACGGATATTAGAAGAAGATGTTTCTACAATGATGTGGAGGGAGAGTCCTCTCCAGTCAGACTGAGTAACTTACAGCTCAGTGAGGTAAAGAACTCTGAGTGTTTAGATAGTTCACTTTAGTCTAAGTTATCTCAGTGGGTCTCAAACGTTTTGATCACAATTTATGTAAACACATATTTCCAAGGCACTCCTTTATAATTATTGGGATAAACAGGTTTGAAATCGTTCCAATGTAAACTATAGGACAGTAAACCAGACATATCGTTTTAAACTGGAGAGATAAAAAAATATGCATAAATAAAATAGTAAAATAAGATATGAATGAACAACAAAACTAAAATACGTTCCATGTATGTGTTATTGGCTATGGTAGGTTATTGGTTATGTTCACATACTTATTTAATTATTAAAATGTAAACCGATCTTTTTCATATGGGTGTTTAGAGTTGTACCCCCTAGATCAGGTCTCTAGTAATTCTGCTTAAAGTGCACCAGATTGAAGCATTTTACTTTAAAATGTTCAAACATTTCTTCCCGGTATGCTGAGAAGGCAGATATGCTTGTTTTTCTCAACAAGAACTGTCTTTAAAAGTTGGACTGTTGCACTGTTGTAGTTTCAGTGGTTCTCAGGTTACAGTTACATAGTAGTGAATATAAACAGACTGATTAATGTGAATATTACTGTAAACTAACCTGTGTAAAAGTTTCTCAAAATAAATATAATTTTGTTGGTGGAAGAAGCATGCATTATTTTTTTACCCTGCCCCTCAAAGAACCGGAATTGAGAACCGTTAAGAACCGGAATCGAAAAGTAGAATCAGAATCGTGGAAATTCAAACGATACCCAACCCTACTCGTAGCTCGGGCTGCGGGGGTGCTAGAGACGGGAGCACGTTGATGCGACCTTCCTAGCCGGAGATATGGACGCATTTTACAATAAACTTCCGTTGGGTCGCTTAAAAACAAATATCGCAAATCTGAATATTTGTCAGAAAAATCGCAATTAGATTTTTTCCCAAAATCGTGCCGCCCTGATTTCAGCTGCATGTGTTGTATGAAAAGTGCTATATAAATAAAGCTTTATTATTATAACAAGGTATTCAGTGTAATCCCACCATGACTCTCATGTCCACACAGCGGTTCAGCAGGAGCTCCTTCAGTAAGGCCACTGCATCCCGCTGCCACCTTCCCCCAACCTGAACACACGGAGAGGTTCAAAATACAAATATAATACACCTTGTGTTAGATTTGTTGAGAACTCACTAATACACACACACACACACACACACACACACACTTACAGGGTTGATGCTGTGCAGCTTGCAGGGCATACAGAGCTGAGGAACATCTTCACACAGCAGCACGGGGTACACATGAACCACTGGGATGTTCTCCACCAGGCCGTAGTCCACATACTGTACCTGGTTACACAAATAAGATAAACAGCATTTATAAACTTCATGTAAATGCAGTCTCGCAAATCCTGTGTTAGGTAGCATCTCCTCGTTGTGCCGTATTGAGGGTGGTTATATCAATAGGATTTACAATGACAAAAATGACTCGGAATATAACTTTAAAAGTATAATTTAAGACATTTTAAAACGGTCCACAGACTTACTTTTGGATTTAAGAATTTGTCGCCTTCGAAGACTTTACAAGGATCTGCCGGAAGCTTGACGTATAACTTTGTCTGTGTTTTTGTTGGTGGTTAAATGTGGTTCAAATGTGTAATGTAAGTCTCCAAACATTACTAGGGAAGGATTTTTGTGTGTTCTCACGGTGAGAAAAAAATAAGCCATGAAAGACTGAGAAAATGACGTACAGTAGTTCCTATATAGTTTACCGTTAGCTCTCTACTTCTGGCGGCTCGTATTAACCCTGACCTTAACGTGTCCACCCAGCACCTCCAGCAGTTGTCCTCGGTACCACAGCATGTCCGGCCCGATGACAGCGCAGCCCAGCACGGACTTCCAGGTGTACGGCTTCTGTCTGGGTAAAGTCTTCATGCTCTGCTGAATCCTCTCCCTGAGCTGCTCCAGCTGACACTCTGACACACACACATTTATATACACAGAGAGCATTTATGTATTGAAAAAGCAGTCAAGATTATGAACAAAGACACCGTGCCACTGATACTAGAGGAAGTACATGTCTGGCATAAACTTTCAAGAAAATCCAATGCATTTTTTTTGTTATTTTTGACACGTACAGTAGTTGCTTCCCGGTTTATATTTTGTTCCTAAGGACCACGTGATTGACAGGTTATGTTTTGAGTCTAGAGTTAATTTTATTGAAATAAAAGGAGTTAATAGGCGCTTTCACACCAAGTACTTAGTTCATCAGAACTCTTTAGTTCTAAAATAACCACATCTCGTTCACACCGGAATAAGTCCCTGAGGAAGGATTAGGCAAATGAAGTCGCTGACGTCTTCTTCTGCTTTGGGTTTACTGGCAGGCCGCAAACAACTTCACGGCGTATACTGCCACCCAAAGTCCCCGGCCGGAAGTCCCCGGAGTTGGGGGCTGGCTTCAGTAGAAGCTGCTGGGACTCCCAGCAGCTTCTACTGAAGCCTTCCGAGTAAATCGCCAGAACCTCCTGGAGGTGGAGATCACTCCATCGCTCCCATGTTTTTATTTTGTGTTGCCATAAGTTATTCTCTCTCAGTCGGTGCGCTGGGCTAATGCTAATAATGCGACCAAATAAAATGGCGGCTTCACAAAACCTTTTTGGGAGTTTTACGGGCCGTGGCCCAGCCAATGAGAAATGGGAACTTTTTTCTCCCATGAAAGTACTTGTGAAAGCTCCTAATATGAGCATACCTGCATTCAGTGTTCTGGTGTAAATGAGACCGTCCTCTCCGATGGCAGAAACATTTATCTGGATGTTACCGAGGCATGGCAGCTCGGGGGGGTTATACATTGGTGTCTTCACCTGCACACACGCACGCACACACACACACACACGGATAAATAGCGTGTACACTTTTGACTACCTGTGCACATACATTTTAATTTATGTTTTATATTTTGAAAAATGTACAAGGCAAGGTAGGCTTATAGAAATAAAAGGCTTTAGGACATAAAATAAAAATTAGTTTTTTCTTACATGTGTTATAAAAGGTATTGGCATTTCTATTATCAATTGCACACACAGAATGTTTTCATTGATCTTTGCATTAACACAAAATCCAGGTGGAGAGAAATTATTTATTGGCTGGAGTATGTGTGTGTGTGATTATGTGTTTGTGATCACCTTCTCAGCAGACATGATGGTGCGAAAGTTAGGTCTTGGACGAGTGGTAATGGAGATGGGGGTGGCTGGGAAGAACAAAGGACTCTGAGGAAGAGCTGGGGGAGTGTTTATCCCCTTCACATCAGAGCCTTTAGTCTGGGTCTCGCTGACTGGAGGCGGCGCTTCGGTTTCTTTGATATTAGATTTCTCAGATTTTTTAACATCTCTGCAAGAAGAAAGACACAAAAAATAAGGTGTCCACAAACACCAGAAAGACATTGGCTTACATTTAAAGGTCCCATGTCATGGCCATTTCTACGGATCATAATTCCGTTGTTGAGGTCTACTAGAACAGATTTACATTGTTCAATGTTCCAAACTCACATTGGTTTCTCATACAGCATCTCTGTATAGTATGTGTATTCACTGTCTGTCCTAAGCGCCTTGTTGGAGCTCCTGCCCCCCCCCCTGTGAGCCCAGTGTGCTCTGGTCAGCTCGCCCACTCTGTTCTGATGAGTCCACCACCGTTACAGCGGGAACATCAGTGTTTATGTTTTACAATGCCGTTTGTTAGCAACCAGAAAATGACACCAGTAATGACAAACAGATGAGAATGCTGCGTGGGGTCTGGGTGCCGTGTTGGCGGGACGTTGCGGGGCTTGCTGCTGGAGCGGACAGTGTGAGCTGGCTTACTGGTGTGGTTTCCTAGTTGCTGCGTGGGGTCGGCGAGACAGCACCGCAAAGACTTCAGCCGAGCACGTACGAACTGCGCATGCGTGAGTGGCAATAACTCTCCTTACCAGCAGGCGGCGGTAGTGTGTATTCCTCATTCAAAACAGGCAACAACCGGAAGACAGAGAAGAAGAACAGACTACGTGATGTAAACAAACAACAAATAGCGTGTGCGTTAGCTTCACCTTAGCATGTGTTCTTTGCAGGTGCTTGTTGAGGTTTGACGTGGTGTTTACAGCAGTGGATAACAGCTTCTGGCCTGGACAGTTTGCACCTCACCGTCACATTCCTGTCTATTTTTCGGACGAACTCAAAATAATGGGCATACCTCCACCCCTCGAAAGTTATCGCTGACTCAGCCATGTTTATGCAGCACTGCACGTGGAGATGTGGACGCGCAGATTACATACATATAAACCTGCGGCGGAAACCCCTCTTGTCTGTCAGTGTGATTATGACTGATTTGAGTAAGTAACGAAGTAACGCGTGTCGGGGGAATGTTAGTAACTGTAGTGTGATTACTGAATTATAAAAGTAGCGACTTTTGTCGGTAACTCCGTTACCGACAAAAGTAATATTATTACAGTAACGCTTTACACCCAACTCTGGTGGAGGGTGTATAAAATGCAAAACCTCAAGCGCAGAATGTAAGTTTCATCCACAAATAATGGATGAAAAATCCACATGAAATGCTTTCATAAATTTGTTTTTCATTTTAAGAATTTGTTTGTATATTTGCAGATGTGTTCAAAGTTTCAAAATCTTTTCTCGATTGGTTCACACAAATATCGAGACGAATCTACCTTCATTCAAGTAGTAGATATTGGAAAATACAAGGCAGGGCTCGACATTATAAATGGCCCGCTGGCCCGGAAGCACTATTTAGACACCCCGGGCCAGCATAACGTACTTTCCACTTGCCCGCTCGGGCCACTGAAAATATTATAAAAAATGTTTCCTGTGGTATTGGTATTTTGAATAGCAATTTAGTTAAATTGTTTCGTTTATCAACGCTACAACATAGCGTTCCGTGAGTCGGTTGTCGTTGTTGGGGAAAAAGCAAACAGCTGTTTGCTGCGGAGCGCAGCGCGAGCAGGCTCCCGTGAGCGTGAGCGCGCTCCTTCACTACAGACTATCGCGCCACCTAACCATTCGCCAAAATGTTTTTAATACCAGCGGTAACCGGCCAAGCGCCGAGCAAAAAACATCTTCAAATAAAACAAAGTCACCGGAGGAGTTAAAGGAGAGTGACAGCATGAGAAGAAGAGGGAGAGAAGGTTTCAGCTTGATCGATGGAGTTGGCTTCTGCTGCCTTGGCTACAATCTTTCATCGTTGCTGTTGTATGATTGGTGTTAAACTACGGTATTTAGCATCTACAGCACCTCCGCTTTAGGGTTGACGTAGACCCAAACGTCGCCCGGAGGTCCCCCGGTGTTGTTGCGGGAGCTGCTGCACTAGCTAACGCTGCACTAGCAAAACAAACGGGTGCAGCGGGCTTCAAACACGTTCCCTCCACTGGTTTCAACCAAGCACTAAATTCGATGTTTTCCAACCAAATTTAACTTACACTTCCCCATATTTATTTGTAAGTAGATTTGAAGATACATGAGTTTCTGACTGCCGCTAGCTGAAGCTTGGTTGCTAGGTTACTAGCTGGGTGTTTTCCAATAAGGGGCCGGGAAAAACAAAGTTAGTGATTACTGGTTCCATGTTGATTTATTTCAATACAAATTGTTGGGGGGGGGACTGAAAGGCTATTACCGTACAGGTTACTTTGCAGCCCGGACATTTCCCCCAAAACACATTTAGACGCGATCGCTACACAGAAGTACCCAGGGTTCTTACACCTTTTCCAAAGTCAAATTTAAGCATTTTCAAGGTGCATTTCCCAGCATCTTACAGCTGTTGTAAATTACATATTTATATACACATACTCAAATGATTATTTCCCTACCTCACATTAAATCAGATGTTTTTTATGCTATAAACAACCAAATGTGTGTTTCGTGATAGCCTATACACGAGGATGAAGAATTAAAGAACAGAAAACTAAGTTTAATATTTCAAAATTAGTGATCTGTACGTAGACTGGGCCTCCCATATAACCTTTCTGAGCCAATATAAAACAATCAGCCACATAACTTTTCAATACATTATTGGTTACTATTTTTGAGGTACTTTTAGGTTTTTAGTTACTTTACAGATGTGAAATATAATCGAGTGTTAAATCAGACTTTAGTTCCACCTGGAGTAAATCCACCAGCTACCCTGCAGTCTACAAAGTCATTCAAACTAGCTGCACCTTCACCAGCTTTGAGAACACTTTCATGATCAATCATTATAAAACACATCATATATATTATTCTGAAATGGACCAATCTGCACAACGACTACTTTTACTGTCGCTACTATATTCTGATGAGAATACTTTTCTACTTTTACTGAGTAACATTTTGAATGCAGTACTTTTACTAACAGAGTATTCCTACACTCTGGTACTTCTACTTTTACTAAGTACAAGATCTGAGTACTTATTCCACCTCTGGTATCGTATTAGCTTGAATTGTAGCCACAAAATCACGCAGAGCTGCATAAAAATAGACTCACAATGGTAACAAGTGGAAAATAATATTTACCAATGTGTACAATGATTTGTAGCTAATGCTGACTACTCAAGACACCTGACTTCTTCAAAGGAAGACTGTTCATTCTACAATTACATGGGATTAAAGCAAAATGTAGTTTTACTTGTATAATACTTCAATTTTATATAAAAGACAGTTTGTTTTCATCTGTTTTCAAATCAACAAAGTGTTGGCTTTCAGAATATTAAACTTGTTTCGGCAAATTCAGATGATAAATACAACTTTGAAGCTTCGGCATAATTACAAGCGGAGAATGGACTAATGTAACGTCACAGCACGCATAACAGCCGGTGTTTCTTGTGAGTGTTTCTCCGGTACACAAACACACAAACACACACACACACACACACACTCGCGAGCATCCCCCAGACCAGTAATACAAACGAAAATGTGTCTTCGGGTCAATGTGACTGATTTCGAAAGAGCAAGTCACATTTGGTTTAGGCACGAAACATACTACCAGTAGAAATACATTGCTTTTAAAATCGCTCTGTGTCGAATCAATAGATTATATTTCGTGACTATAACACGAAATGCTGTGAGACTGGGTTGAATTACAACAGTGAGTGCTTCATCCTCTGAACACCACAGGATGGCGACTGTAACGCACATAACATAAGGCGCATTCACACTGCGGTACTTTTCCCACAAAGGTTCATGAGAACTCTTTTATCGCGTTCACACCAAAAAGAGCCGGTACTAAAATTAGTTCATGAGAACCTTTTTACCCCCTCGAAAGTCCCTGCTAGAGAGCAGGGACTTTCGAGCGGCTCTTTTGTGAGAAAAGAGCTATATTTCTGATTGGCTGGGCGGATTGCAAACCACGCCCCGTAAAACTCCCAAAACGTTTTGTGAAGCCGCCATTTTATTATCCTCGCATTAGCATTAGCATTAGCCCAGCGCAGAAACGCAGAGAGACTAACTTATGGCAACACAAAATAAAACATGGGAGCGGTGGAGATGAGGAGGTGTCGGCGTTCTGGTGATTTACTCGGAAGGCTTCAGTAGAAGTTGCTGGGAGTCCCAGCAGCTTCTACTGAAGTCCTCTTACAACTCCGGGGACTTCCGGCCGGGGACTTTGGGCGGCAGTATCCGCCGTGAAGTGGTTTGTAGCCTGCCAGTAAACCCAAAGCAGAAGAAGAAGAAGTGACGTCAGCGGCTTCATTTGCCTAATCCACCCCCAGGGATTTATTCCGGTGTGAACGCGATCTGAACTTAATTCATGCGAACTCTAGGTTCGCATGAACCTTTGTGGGAAAAGTACTGCGGTGTGAATGCGCCTATTGGTACGCACCTCTGAAATGATTGTCCCCTGCAATTATTATTACCCCTCATCGAGTTCGCTATTCAGCTCGCGGAGCTGTTTTATGTAGAAGCGAAGAAATTATTTTCTTTTAATCTAAAAAGCGAACTATTCAGTCAGACAGCAATTTACAGGACTGTCTCAGAAAATTAGAATATTGTGATAAAGTTCTTTATTTTCTGTAATGCAATTAAAAAAACAAAAATGTCATACATTCTGGATTCATTACAAATCAACTGAAATATTGCAAGCCTTTTATTATTTTAATATTGCTGATTATGGCATACAGCTTAAGAAAACTCAAATATCCTATCTCTAAATATTAGAATATCATGAAAAAGTATACTAGTAGGGTGTTCAACGAATCACTTGAATCGTCTAATTAACTCGAAACACCTGCAAGGGTTTCCTGAGCCTTGAAAAACACTCAGCTTGGTTCAGTAAACTAAATCACAAGTATGGGGAAGACTGCTGATCTGACTGCTGTCCAGAGGACCGTCATTGACACCCTCCATCAGGAGGGTAAGACACAAAAAGAAATTTCTCAAAGAGCAAGCTGTTCACAGAGTGCAGTTTCAAAGCACATCCACAAAAAGTCTGTTGGAAGGGGGAAATGTGGCAGGAAACGCTGCACAACCAAGAGAGATGACCGCAGCCTTAACAGCATTGTGAAGAAGAGTCGCTTCCAGAATTTGGGGGAGCTTCAAAGACAGTGGACTGAAGCTGGAGTCCAGGTATCAAAAGTCACTGTTCACAGACGTATCCGGGAAATGGGCTACAATAGCCGTATTCCCATGGTCAAGCCACTTCTGAACTCAAGACAACGGAAGAGGCGTCTGACTTGGGCTAAGGAAAAGAAGCACTGGACAGTTGCACAGTGGTCCAAAGTCCTCTTTTCAGACGAAAGCAAGTTTTGTATTTCATTTGGAAGTCAAGGCGCCAGAGTCTGGAGAAAGGCTGGAGAGGAGCAAAATCCAAGTTGCTTGAAATCCAGTGTGAAGTTCCCACAGTCAGCGATGGTTTGGGGAGCCATGTCAGCTGCTGGTGTTGGTCCACTGTGTTTCATCAAGCCCAGAGTAAATGCAGCTGTGTACCAAGAGATTTTAGAGCACTACATGCTTCCGTCTGCTGAAAAGCTCTATGGAGATGAGGAATTCATTTTCCAGCATGATCTGGCACCTGCCCACAGTGCCAAAACCACCAGTAACTGGTGTACTGACCATGGCATTACTGTCCTCGATTGGCCTGCAAATTCCCCTGACCTGAACCCCATAGAGCAGTGTTTCCCAACCGGGGGTACGCGTACCCCTAGTGGTACGCGAGGGAACTGTAGGGGGTACGTGGAATTCCAAGGTGACAAGTAAAAAAATAATAATAATCCCGTCAAAAATGATAGTGCGCGATTTGTTTCCCTGGGGAGACAATAGTCTGTGGCACAACCGCGCCAAAATCCCACAATGAAAACAGCTGCTTACCTGCAGCCAGAAAAATACGGGTAGGTCTGCGCTATGGATAAATGGCTGAAACGTCCGCTTGCTCTGGATTGAGGCCAGGGTTCAGAGGAGCCCGCCGAGAAACGTAAGAAAGAGACCAAACTGAAACCAAGGCAGTGAAACATATATATTATTTGGATTCATTTATACTTCTGCGGACCCACCGCAGCCTCAGTGCTTCTTTTGCACTGGCTAATAGTGCGATGAAGCCAGCGCATTTACAGAGACACCAGAGCACCAAACACTCGGGAAGTGTCGATAAAAGTGAATAATTTTACAGACGAAAGCTGTCGGAATTTAAATCGAGCCAGACAGTAATGATGAAAGCCACGAATGTGTCAATGAAAGCACTCGAGGCATCTTACGCCGTGTCCCTGCTTGTGGCTAAATCAAAAAAAACCTCACTCTATTGTTGAGGAGCTCATTCTCCCTGCAGCGACTGCGTTGGCCGAAATGATGATAGACAAGAAAGCAGCCGAAGCACTCAAGAAAATTCCCCTGTCGAATAACGCCGAATCCCGTCGGATCAATGATATGTCTGTTAATATAATTGGACAAGTGGTGAACAAAATAAAACTAGCCGGTCAGTTCGCTTTGCAGCTGGATGAAATGACAGATGTGAGTGGAGAAGCTCCTGTCCTTCGTGCGTTACAAAGATGCGTCGGACATAAACTATGGGGGTTATTCCCTATCTTTATTCAAGAGCGTGGTATTTAAATTTGAGAGCATACTTTATGTATGTATTTCCAGCAAACCCTGTCCTCACACTCAAATAGTGCCTGCTTGCACTTTGCTCTGCTTCTGCTCAAACTGTACGCTTGCACTCAGATATATTGCGGTTTACAGATTTTTTCTGCTCTCAGATTTATTCTGTGCGCGCTCTAAACTTTTGTGCAACAATCCTGTCAAAATCCCTCAACCAATAGGAGGCCAGGTGTCCTTGCGGGTGCGTTCGCTTTACTTATTACAGCGTCCCGTAAGGGCGGTTACTCTTTGGTTTATAAACTCCCGCCCTCCACGGCTTTATAACATAGCATGTACTGCACTTGTTTGATGTACAACTACCTTACATAATAGCTACGTTCGGTGGCGGACTGGGACTAAAAATCAGCCCGGGAATAAAATAAAATCGTCCCTCCGTTGCCTTCTGCACATAGTGCGAGGTGGTTGCTATGCAACAACAATAACAGATAGCGAATGTCGTCGTTTAGGTGCTCTTTCTTTCTGGAGATAGGCACTTCTCAATCCATTCCTCCATAGTAAACCCACCCGGAGTTCGAAGTTAACCTTTAATGTTTCCATCTTAAGCTTAGTTAGTTAGTTAGTTTACTATATAAAGTTTAGTTTAGGATTTTATAACGGTTCTCAGACGCGGAGGGATACTGATTTGTGAAAAGTAACAACATCTATTCCCTGGATATACGCTCATTATATCACGGCTAAGAAACATCAGATTGCTTGATTTGACTTGTCCGTTTTATAAATATATACTAACTGTGCTTAACCCCTCCCAAATAAAGTTGTAAATGACTGGTGAAAAGAAACTGCTAGGCCTATACTGATTCTGTATATTATTTTGCTAAGTGTTTTGTTCCTGAATTAAAGTTTAAATGCCTGTTTAAAGGGGACTTATTCAAAGGGGCTCCATGGTTTAAGCCTAAATGTTACAAGATATATATATATATATATAGCAAAGATAAGTTGATTATTTTGATTTCATATGTATTTATTTGATTATATTATTTATTTTCAAGGCAACATATTCATTTTTATTTATTTTTATTGAGTGATTTAAGTTAAAATTAAGAAAATGCCTGAGATGTTCAAATTAAGGAGATGAAATAAAGTTATTTTCATTCAATAATCAGTTACGTTCTACTTGTGAAGGATCATCAGCACGTATGAGTGAGGGGGTACTCATGGTATGACAAAAGGCTCAGGGGGTACACAAGACAAAAAAGGTTGGGAACCACTGCCATAGAGAATATGTGGGGTATTGTGAAGAAGAAGCTGAAAGACACCAGACCCAACAATGCTAATGAGCTAAAGGCCGCTATTGAAGCATCCTGGGCATCCATAACACCTCAGCAATGCCACAGGCTGATTGCCTCCATGCCACGCCGCATTGATGCAGTAATCCGTGCAAAAGGATTCCCAACCAAGTACTGAGTGCATTAATGGACATTTTCAAATGTTTGATTGTGTTTTGCTGTTATAAATCTTTTTTTTTACTTGGTCTGAGGAACTATTCTAATTTTTTGAAATAGGATTTTTGGGTTTTCTTAAGCTGTATGCCATAATCAGCAATTTTAAAATAATAAAAGGCTTGCAATATTTCAGTTGATTTGTAATGAATCCAGAATGTATGACATTTTTTTTTTTTTTTTTAATTGCATTACAGAAAATAAAGAACTTTATCACAATATTCTAATTTTCTGAGACAGTCCTGTATTGTAAAAGTAAAGCATTTACAATTTCTAGCACTTTATCTCAATTTCAAGCACCATTCCCAAAATTCAAGCACTTTCCCAACCTTGAAAACACCACGTCAAATTTCAAGCATTTTCAAGGATTTCAAGCACCCGTACGAACCCTGAGTACCTTTCAAATCCCATCATTTTTAAGACCTTCTAAATCAGTGGTTCTCAAATGGGGGTACGCGGACCCCTAGGGGTACGTTGCAGTACTACAGGGGGTACGTGAGATTTATTTTATGTTAATGAAAAAACAACATAATTAATGCATTTAAACAAACTACTAATTGTAGATGAACTACTTTATTCAAAGGTTTACAGAAACTCTGGATAATAAAATGGGAACAATAAACGGGGTGCTCTCTTTTCCTCTCCCTCTCCTGACAGCCCGTCAGTCTCGTGCAGCTCGCTGAACCTGTAATAAGTGACCCGACAGTAAAGAATACGTATATTTATAACTAGTTTAGCTAGTTCCAGAGTAGATAAACTAGCTAAGTGTGTTAGGTCTAACTCTTAGTGTATTTAATTTTGCTCCACTCAATGGTCCGTCAGCAGTGGAGCTGTGATCATGCAGAGCTGCGTGTTCTCCGTCAGCAGCAGCTGATCTGATCTCTGTCTCGCGTCCGGTTAGACTTCACTCGCGTTTATGTCCAAATCTATCAGATCTAGCTCGTTCTAGCCAATGATATGACTGCCTGCTTAAGGACCTAAACAATAAGCGTTGCTTGGCAAGTATAGCGCAGCATTATATGTTTATATGAGGGGTCAAAATCCCATGCTCATAAAATGCTCATATATTTTGATGTTAAATTGGTTTTTCATGAATTTAGTGATGGATTCTAAACATTTGAAATGTAGCATTTAAGTGTTTCTCAGTTACAAGGTTGTTGTTTCAATAAATCAGATACTAATGGTGCAGCACTGTACCTCTTTATATAGGCTTTTTTTCCTTAACAAATAGTTTTTGCGCTGATCAGGGGGTACGTGGCTGATTTTTTTTTTCAAAGGGGGTACATTATTCAAAAAAGTTTGAGAACCACTGCTCTAAATCATATTTAAGACCTTTATAAGGCCTTAAATTCAGATGATCAAATGTAAGACTTTTTAGGACCCCGCGGGAACCCTGTCGGTAGCTAAAACCGGTAACATGGCCAAAATTCCCCTTCGATTCTATTGGCTCTAACGGTCAAAAAGAGATGTCAATCACCAAAATCGACCAATGGGTTCCAGAGAAACGGTAAAAACGGCCATTTCCACCCAAATCACCTCAGTTTTTTTTGCTAAACCTCTAAAAAGGTCAAATGTCACTTGTTTTGCATCAATCTTGATACAGGGTACTTATTATATGTTGTACTTTGGATTGCTAAAGCTTTAAGTCTACCTTACCATCATCCAAGGGTAGTTTTCACTAAGTAAAAAATAATTTTTGGACGGACACTATAATTTACAGTTTTTTTACTATGTTCAATCTGAATTTTCTTTAAAATAAAAAACATCTATATTGATTCGGACTTTTCTACATCCAACTCACAGGTTTATCATTACTTTGAGAAAAAAGATTATTAAGTTAACCCTTTTAGAAGGGAAGATATGGTCATTTGTTCTGGGAATGTCATTTTCGAGCCTGAGACCTGAAAAACAGGCTCAGGGCTAAACAAGTTAAGAGAAAACATCTCGACTAAAATGTAATGATTTTTCATCGACTAAAACTATGAAGGATAAAAAGGACTAAAAACAAACAACCATTTTCATCTAAAGACTAAATAACCAAAATTAACACTGCATGTATCATATAATCACACTCAAACACAAACGTCCATGCATTTGACAGACCTTGGTTTCCTCTCCCTGAGGGCGAGGCCTTTGCTCAGGAGAAAGTCTGCGATGCTGACAAACCGTCCCGTCTTGTTGGAGCAGGACAGAATGACGGGAACCGGAGGCTCGTCTGTCAACTCCTGAACAACAAGAGAGAGGAGACAGAAACTAGGTCACTGTGGACACTAAGAAAAGAGCTGCATAGTGGAGAGCAAAGAATAAAATAAGCAAAGTAACTTATAATATTAGAGCAAATTTAAAGCCACTGACTTTGAGTAATTATTACTTTTTAGAAGAGACACTTTGAAACATCGGATAGCCATTTCCAGCCTTTAACCAGTTAAACCCCACGGCTCCGCGCAAAACCTTGCAAGAAACAGCGTCTGACGGCTTCTTAACATTTAATAAACTATGAATGTGTCATATCCACTAAACGGGAAGAAAGTCAGCTTTCAGACAATATTAACCATTTTTAGCTAAACGAAACAAAAGGGTAATAACAAAGGCTCTGAATTAGCCCCGAGTGAATAAATACTAACGAATTAGCACAGAACTCAAAGGTAAAATACCCTTATTACTTATCGGATCTGCACAAACAAGAAATCGATTAGCAAGCTGAGATTCCAGATATATTAGTATCATTACATTACATGTTACTTGTTAGACGCTTTTATCCAAAGCGACTTACATACTCAATACTGTGGACGCCCCCCACAGGAGCAATTTGGGGTGAAGTGTCTTGCCCAGGGACACAACGACATGCTGACTGCAGTGGGGTTTGAACCTGTGCTCCCATGATCCCAACACCAAGGCTCTACCCACTGCGCCACACGCCTCAGAGGTTCATCACTGAGCGATCCGAACATGGGAAGCAAAACCAGACATCACACCACGTAGAGAGAAATTCTTACCTATGCTGTTGTTCTGATCAAACGTTGTGTTCAATGGCATTAAAACGATAAAAACGCTGCTGAAGGTTAATCCATAGGTTCATCCAATGTGTCCGTGTCACCTTGAAATGATTTTTGATAATCCATCTTCATATTTATGTCAATAACGGACAGTGTATGACAGCTTCCGGTTTTGGGCATTCTGGCTGCGCATCACTCATTCACCAATGAGGAATGTTTAGATGGATTTTAGGAACTTCCCCTCGATTATATTGGCTCCAACGGTTAAAAAGAGGTGTCAATCACCAAAATCGACCGACTGGGAATGTCATTTTCGAGCCTGAGGCCTGAAAAACAGGCTCGGGGCTCAACTGGTTAAATGCAGATGTGTACCTGTCTCTAAATTAACAAACACAAATATATTGTATGTACATTAGGGTAATTGAGCTAGAGTAAAAGGAAATGACTGGAGACCTTGATGGTGACCATAGCCGAGGCTCCAGCCAGGTAGAAGGAGATCAGGTCGCAGGCTGTAGCCGTCCAGGTGGATCTGCCTCCTGCCGGCCTGATATTAGGGGAAGAAGAAATCAAGGTGAGAAAAAATAAGCCACGAAAGACTGAGGAAGTGACGAAGTTCCTATAGAGTTTAACGTTAGCTCTATACTTCTGGCGATCGCATTAACACTTCAAAAACTCAACTTGCAAAAGGTTGAAAACTCACAGTAATATATGAATACTGTCTCAGTGCACGTGTGTGTGTGTATGTAACCTGATGTCAGTGAGAGTGCACTCCAGAGCCAGAGCACCCGTCAGTGAGAGATGGAGGGGCCGCAGGTCGCTGATGTGGATCTTCACCTTGTTGCCATGGTCACAGCGCAGAACCTGATACCAGCCAATAGAGACGCAGTGAGACAGTCAGTCAATGTTAACAATTCACATAACATTTAAAATCATAATCACATTTACTGAATGCTTTAAACTGTATATCAAATATCCTAACTCTGACTTATTGAATCACACATTCCTTATGCAGCAGTGATGTTTTGGATCAGGTTTTTATACCTCTGCGATGTTGTCTGACTCGACGTCGGAGCAGATCTGTCCTCTCTCCCAAACCCCGTCGATCTGAGCAGCGCAGTAAATGTCGGCCTTCCATATTATATCTTCGGCCTCCATGCGCGCACACTGCTTCTTCACCAGCTCACAGATCCTGAAAAAGGGTTTTAAGTTAGATTCAACTTTATGGTCATTGCACAAGTATAAGACAATTAAATGCCAAGCAGAATTGCAAGAGAAGCAGTAGAGTGCAGAGAGATGTCTAGTATAATATGCTACATCATATGAATAATATTATGCCACCAAAATCATGTTAAATGTGTTGGTGCTGAATATTTATATATAGCCACGTTGGAAGTAATTGAATCACTAATTCTCAAGTTTTATTTTTAATTATACTATATATATATATTAAAGTATTTTCAATTTCATAGCATAGCAGGTTTTAAGTATTATAGCCGAGTGATCTGTTGCCTTTTAGGAAGGAGTTTATGCAGCATTAAAACAGGATAGTTGCATTTGTTTATTCCTGCTTTACCGAACTAGAAACGTATGCGTATCGTCACATCATAGGTCCAATTTATAGTCACTTTATATATGAAAAGTTTTAGCTTGTATTGTCAACATGATACTTATACTGTCTGTTATGTGTGATTGCACCATCGGGAATGCTTGCAATTTCACTGTACTCTGTGACAATGAAGGAATCTAATCTCTGATCTCTATAGAGTGCCACAGTGACGCGTCCTAAAACCCGGAAGTAAACTCCTTCAAGTTCCTTCAACAAAAACGCAATGGGATTTCTCCATAGGATTTTGGAAAATAGCTGGAAATAAGGTCTGTGGTTGAGACACATTCAAGAGACGGATCACGTTTGGTTCAGCCGGATAATCTCCACATGTCTACCCTACTTTTATCATTTTCGAAATCATAAATCTAGTCGCCAGAAGCAAAATGCTAACGTTATGCTATAAACAAACTACGGCAGGGTCGCTGCTTCAACGTCACGCCAACTTAAGATCCATATTCAAAACTACAGACTCTAAATGGTACGAGTTGAAGCGTTTGTTTTAACAGCTTGCAGGAGGCAGGGACTTGCTTTCAAGCAGAACAGGGCAAACTAACTTAGCGGAGTGTTTACGTGTTCGGTGTAACGACGTAAAACGGCCTCGACAACTTCTGTAGTCCTATTCAGCCACTTGGTAACAACCATCGTTTTTCAGACACGTCAACTCTTCAGAAATCACCAGTGGGGGTACTGCTGATGGATTTAATGTCGTGGAACAAAACGTGATCCGTCTCTTAAATGTGTCTCAACCACAGACCTTAGTTCCAGCTACTTTCCAACATCCTATGGAGAGATTTCATTGCTTTTTGTCGAAGGAACTGGAAGTGGTAAAATGCTAACTTACTTCCGGGTTTTAGGACGCGTCACTGTGGCGCTCTATTTACTAAATTGTCTCTCTATCAATATGTAGTAAAATATTTGAGAATGTGGTTTTGTTTTTTTAGCTGCTGACTTTTTGAGCTGGGCGTCGTTCTGGGTGAGCTGAACGTAGAAGCTGCTCGGCGAGTTGACGTGGCTGACTCGGACTTTCAGGTCTATGAGTTGATCGGGGAGCTTCAGCTGAGCATCAAACTCCGGCTGCTCCTCAGTCTTATCTCCAGGGGTTTTCTGCTCAGGAGTGTCAACGCTCTCTGTGTCCAAACCCAGTGGAGGGTCCCAAATGGTTTCAGTTGAGTCTTCAGCAGAGGACCTGAGTGTCTCCTGCGGGGATTTAGGTCTGCAGGGAGCAGACCTAAAGGGAACAAAATGAAGAAGTAAAGATAAATGAGAATAAGGATTGAAATTATTAAACCATAAAGAAAAGCAAAATATGAACTGAGAAAAAATTAAAGTCGGGATGCTTGATACTTCATTACCACTCTTTACATCAGTTACAGTTTTTATTAGGGCTGTCAGTCAATTCAAATAGTTAATCGCGATTAATCACACATTTTTTATCTGTTCTAAATGTTCCTTAGATGGATATTTGTCAGGTTTGTAATACACTTATCAACATATGAGTGGACAAATATGCTTTATGCAAATGTTTATTATCATTTGATCAATGACAAATATTCTCATGAATATTAAACATAACAACCTCTGAACATTAAAAATATCCGCCTCAATTCAACCTGGAACCTCTCATACAATTACAGTGTGTGTGTGTGTGTGTGTGTGTGTGCGCGCGTTGGAGCTATGTGCAACTCAAGGCATATGCTCGAACGGGAGCTGCCTGGACGCTGCAATCATGTTGCTCGCACTATCCGAGCTGAGTGTGCTGACTTTTCGTACAATGTCCCGCTGTCTGGCTTCCTGCATAAAGTCAAGTGCTCGGCGCAGTTGTGGCGAAATGTAAATACAAAAAAAATAAATACAAAATATTTTAATTTTTTTGGGAAAAAAAGACACATTTTTATTTTGAAGGCCCCGATTTTCTAACGCTGTGCATGCAGTCGGCGTAGGACTGGAAGTACCGCAGACCATAAACGGCTTTGAAAACTTCTGTCACATAGTGATCATCTTCTCAATAAAACATCTTTGCTGATGTTTTTTCGAGTCTTCTGGCCTTTGATCAGAATCAAGAGTGTTGCCGAAGTCGCCACGGAGAATAACTTTGCGGTTATAACCAGGGGTGCACATAACTGGTACGCATGCGCAGCAACAATCTGAATGCGTACGGTCACTTGTGTCACAAAGCGCATTTGCGTACCGACGTACTTGTGAAGCTTTTCCAGAAGGCGGTTAGATCACCGGACGACAGAGTCGGTCTCCGTGTGCACAGACAGGGCTGCTGTTAACGTCGGTCTGTACAACGGAATTGTGCCAAAACTACGCCAACCGGCTGCGGAGGGAGACCCCCCCCCCCCCTTCACTGGAGAACTGTGTTACAACGTTCACGGTCTGCGGTCACGAGACTATCCACCATCATCTCATTAAACCTTTTTTAAAGCATACTTTAGTTCTGTGAAGGGATATATGTAATGTACTTCACTTTAATTCATATTGTATGCCTGAAAAGCGTATATATCACAGCATGATTTTTTGTTGAATAGATTTGAGTGGTTAAAAATTTCAGGTCCCGAGGCCTGACCAGTTGAGAACCACTGATCTAGAGAAAGTCAGGGACAAGAGAAAATAATTGCTTTTCAAGGTTTTATTAGTAGATATTTAACCTTTTCAAATGTGTATAAATAAAAATACTGTTGTTTAAAACGACATTTTAGTATATAGTTTTTTCCTCAATAACTTCTGGATATGTCAGTTGTTGAAGTGTCACCTGTCTATGAAGGAGGCCAGCTCCCTCTTTGACCAGCAGTGTGGCGATGTTGGCTTGTGGTCCGTTCAGACTGCTCTCAAACAGTTTGACCGGCAGCGGCTGAGACCCTGGTTGCCCTGGAAGGCACACAGGAAAACAAAACTTCAGAAAACACACACACACCCACCACACTTAACCCCCGAGCCTGTTTTTCAAGTGTCGGGATCGAAAATGACATTCCCAGAACAAATGACTATAAATTCTAAAAAGGGTTAAATAATAATCTTTCTTTCTCAAATCAAAGTTAAATCTGTGAGTTGGATGTAGAACAGTCAGAATCAATATAGATGTTTTTATTTTAAAGTAAATGAGCTCAGGGCCATCTAAGCTAATTTACAGATGGCCCTGAGCTCAATAGATTGCCCGGAAAAATGCACGCGGACGAAATGACGCACGAAGGGTTTGGGGGGCCTCCCCCTAGAAAATTTAGATTTTTGCAGGTCTATGCTGTCTGGTGCATTCTCTAGACTGAATATAAGATGAACCACCACAATATTGTACAATTTCAATTTTATTCTTCATTTCACTTGTTTGTTTGTTCTTGTTTGTGTTTGCTCGCTTGCATGCCCTGCATAGCTTTAAGAAACACTTAAGTTGTTGGTCAAGACATTACATTCAGTTATAACTGCCAAAACAAACATTATTTACACGATTATGGCCCCTGTTAAAAATGTTTGTAATGTTATCTACTGTAAGTTGGTTCGAACGAATGCCTCCTCATCCGGAAGCTGACAGAGCAGACCCGAGGAGCAGTCTTGAGGAGCCGAGCGCATCCGTGAAGCACACAAAATGGCGACGTCAGAGTTCCCGTTAGCCGGGTAATCTAAATCTCTTCGGTCAAAATGTCGGGTCAAAATAATTTCCCTTTAGAGCAATACCGCTTCAGTTACGCCACTTATGTGACAGACAAGAAGAGTATGTGACAGACAAGAATAGTCAATTCTAATGTCTAACACTTAATGTGGAGAAAGAGATTTCCTGGATGGGTTGATTGTGCGTTGATCTGTTGGTAATGCCTCGGGGTTCCGGTGGGCATGTAAACTAATGCATAATGCTGCGCTATACTTTGCGGCCTCACCCAGTTGCATAGCGACACTTATTGTTTGGGTGTCTTTTAATAAGCAGGTAGTCCTATCATTAGCTAGAACTAGCTAGATCTGATCGATATGGACATACACGCGAGTGAAGTCTAATCTGACGGGAGAGAGAGATGAGGATCAGCTGCTGCTGACGAAGTCGACACGCAGCTCTGCATGATCACATGCCAGCGGTGAGCGGAGCTACACACACACACTTCAGGTTAGAATATCACACGTAGCTATTTTAATTACCTCTCTAACTATCGTAACTAGTTATAGATAAGTTTAGTTTTTACTGTCGGGTCATTCATTACTGGATCCGCGAGCTGCATGATTCTAGCATAATAGATTGCCCGATCGGGCAACCAGCAGGTGAGGCTTCATTGCCCGAGCTAAATACTAGATGGCCCGGGCCATCGGGCCAGTCCTTAATGTCGAGCCCTGTGATAGCAAATTGATTCTGGCTTGCAGACCGTACCTGTAGCCACGATAGTGACCAGTTTATCTTGAGCCAGGCTGACGAATCTGTTGCAGCAGGTCTCACTCCAGGTGTTTCCATCCAGAGGAATTATTTCTGACAGACAGCAGTGGATTGCCTGGAAAGCAGAAAAAAACACTTCTTGAAAAAGTCTTATATTACAGCACCCATAGATAATGTTGTTTTCTTATCACAAAAGCGTAAAAATATTTATTAGTGGATCATCAGCCATGTTCTCACCATGGAAGGAAGGGCAAAGAACTCGTCCTTGATCTTCCTCAAGTCGCTCACTGACAGAATCTTTTTATATGCCGAAGTCGACATACTGCACCTCCACTTTCTTGCCTGCCGGATTACCTACACAACACACACACACACCACACCACACACACACACACACACACAACATCGCTGTTACTTTATTGAAAGACTGTTGCACTCAAGGAAAAATACTGAGGAGTTTTGGCCTGAAAGAAACAAGGATCATAAGAGAAACTAGAATGTTTGATTCGGCACCTGTGTTTGTGTATGTACAGTGGGGCAAAAAAGTATTTAGTCAGCCACCAATTGTGCAAGTTCTCCACTTTAAAAGATGAGAGGCCTGTAATTTTCATCCTAGGTATACTTCAACTATGAGAGACAAATGAGAAGAAAAATCACTGTCTGATTTTTAAAGAATTTATTTGCAAATTATGGTGGAAAATAAGTATTTGGTCAATAACAAAAGTTCATCTCAATACTTTGTTATATACCCTTTGTTGGCAATGACAGGTCAAACGTTTTCTGTAAGTCTTCACAAGGTTTTCACACACACTGTTGCTGGTATTTTGGCCCATTCCTCCATGCAGATCTCCTCTAGAGCAGTGATGTTTTGGGGCTGTCGCTGGGCAACACAGACTTTCAACTCCCTCCAAAGATTTTCTATGGGTTTGAGATCTGGAGACTGGCTAGGCCACTCCAGGACCTTGAAATGCTTCTTACGAAGCCACTCCTTCGTTGCCTGGGCGGTGTGTTTGGGATCATTGTCATGCTGAAAGACCCAGCCACGTTTCATCTTCAATGCCCTTGCTGATGGAAGGAGGTTGTCACTCAAAATCTCACGATACATGGCCCCATTCATTCTTTCCTTTACACGGATCAGTCGTCCTGGTCCCTTTGCAGAAAAACAGCCCAAAGCATGATGTTTCCACCCCCGTGTTTCACAGTAGGTATGGTGTTCTTTGGATGCAACTCAGCATTCTTTCTCCTCCAAACACGTCTTGTTGAGTTTTTACCAAAAAGTTCTATTTTGGTTTCATCTGACCATATGACATTCTCCCAATCTTCTTCTGGATCATCTAAATGCTCTCTAGCAAACTTCAGACGGGCCTGGACATGTACTGGCTTAAGCAGGGGGACACGTCTGGCACTGCAGGATTTAAGTCCCTGGCGGCGTAGTGCGTTACTGATGGTAGCCTTTGTTACTTTGGTCCCAGCTCTCTGCAGGTCATTGACTCGGTGTGGTTCTGGGATTTTTGCTCACCGTTCTTGTGATCATTTTGACCCCACAGGGTGAGATCTTGCGTGGAGCCCCAGATCGAGGGAGATTATCAGTGGTCTTGTATGTCTTCCATTTTCTAATAATTGCTCCCACAGTTGATTTCTTCACACCAAGCTGCTTACCTATTGTAGATTCAGTCTTCCCAGCCTGGTGCAGGTCTACAATTTTGTTTCTGGTGTCCTTTGACAGCTCTTTGGTCTTGGCCATAGTGGAGTTTGGAGTGTGACTGTTTGAGGTTGTGGACAGGTGTCTTTTATACTGATAACTGTATTAATGGCACCTGTTTGAACTCGTTAACGAGTGGAGGACAGAGGAGGCTCTTAAAGAAGAAGTTACAGGTCTGTGAGAGCCAGAAATCTTGTTTGTTTGTAGGTGACCAAATACTTATTTTACAGAGGAATTTACCAATGAATTCATTAAAAATCCTACAATGTGATTTCCTGGATTCTTTCCCCCCATTCTGTCTCTCATGGTTGAAGTGTACCTAGGATGAAAATTACAGGCCTCTCTCATCTTTTTAAGTGGGAGAACTTGCACAATTGGTGGCTGACTAAATACTTTTGTTGCCCCACTGTATATGTGCATGCTACAAACAAGGGCTGCTCAATTAATCGTATTTTAATCGCGATTACGATTATGGCTTGCAACTATTACGAAAACAACGTAATCTAAATAAAACGATTATTATTATTACTTTTTTTTTGGTTTTTCAGTTGAATATACTTAAAGTTCAGGGTAATCAACTGTTAAAACATACTGTTCAAATGTTTTATTCTCCAATAAATGGATGTTTTCAAAGTCAATGAATAATAGCATTTAATAATCGCAATTACAATTATTGACCAATAATTGTAATTATGATTTTTGCCATAATCGAGCAGCCCTACTACAAACTGACTGACTTTAATAGTATAGTTATTATTCAATGAGTATTTCACTTTTCTTATTTGTGTTCAATCTGTTTATATGGTCATATTTTACCTAATTGTATTGTGTTCAAAAGTTGTTTATTTGTGTACACACACACGATAATCGATAAATGGACTTATCGCACGATAAATAAAAATGGACTCGTGCAGTGTAGCATCCAAATTAATAATATAGCGACAAGCAGGAGACAACGTGTGACTTACTCAAGGGGAATTTAAAGTGAAATGGAATTGGTTTAAAAACTACACATCTCCGGTGTGGCAGTATTTTGGATTCAAGCCAAATCAACGAGGCAAACCTACGGATTTGAATGAGCCGTTTGTTTAAAAAGTTAGCGACAAAAGCTAGAAATACCACAATCTTAAACTGCACCGAGAGCCCCCACCTTCCCGACAGTTTGCAATCAAAGATGCATTTGCACGACAATGCAAACATGTTGGTGTTCCTAGCTAGAAATCGCAATCATTTCCAGGAAAATGTATCGTCCAACTAAATTAATTATCGCGACAGGCCCACACACACCCTCACCTATGATCTGAGCTCTGTACCACAGCTTGCCCTTGAACCGGGCGACGCAGGCCTGCTCCATCACAGGACAGTAGATGTTGAAGTCTTCATCTCCAGCCATAGTCGTCGCATTGTAACAATCCTGAAGCTTTGCAAAGAGCAGCAAAGACTCCATGTCTCAACCTGGAGGGGGAGGGGCAAAGATGAGAGTGTGACAGAGGAAATTAAACGTACAAAATATAGTGACAATAAAAAGGAAACAATCTAATTATTTTTAGGGAGATGCTAAACGTGAAAACTGCTCTATTTTATCTTCACAGTACATGCTCTCTAGTTAATCTGAATGATATCCCTGACATCTGTGCCCTGTTGGTATAAAGTGCACTGCGAGCGTTCTTTACAAACACCTGGATGTAGAAGTCAGTGGGGGTGTTGATGTGGGACAACAACAGCATTGACCTCTGTGTCGCCCTTGGGAAATCAGGAGGGTAGAACAGCAGCGTCCTCATGCCCAAATTCACTGGAGCATAATAATACCTGAGGGCAGTTGTTGGAGAGAAGGCTAAAGTTAGGACCTGGACGAACACAATGGGTTTATTTCCCATATTTTCTTTTTACAAGGTGCTTTATTTCAAAGCATCTATAGAAGTAGGAATATTTGTAGGACCCATCACCAACATCTTAACACCCTAACTCCTCACAATCAGAAAATGCTTCTAATGGAGAACGGAAGAAAAATACAATTTTTTTTTGACATTTGAGAATTTAGCTATAATATAATACAATAAATATATATTATAGTGATTTACATCTACTTGATCCGCAGGCCAAGTCAAACCTGCTGTATGGTCCATTTCTTGGATTTTGGAAACAATTATTTTTACTTCATTTCAATACATTTGGATTTTTGGACTCAACAAAAGTGGAGTTATTGAGTTGGAAATAATGCTACACAGCCACCACTGGAATCTCATTCTTGGAATATTATAATACTCATACATTTAGGCTAATCTTAATCTGCAAAAATATGTGTTTGAAGACAGCGTTTCCGCCAGGGGGGCGTCTTGCCGTCCAAAAATAAATAAATCGAGACAAGATCGAGAGTTTTATCGCTTGAAATGACGAAAAGGAAAAAGGACAAGGACATCCCTCTGTTGGAGGGGCAAAGGAGTCTGGTGGGATTATTTTCGCCGCCAGCAAAGCGTTTTCCTGTGACGGAAAGTGTACTGCCAGCGAGCCTTGGCGGGGGGTGCTAGTGGAGCACGCGCGTGAACTGCGAGCGCTGGAGCCTCGCAGCGGCGAAACTGAGGCTCCAGCACGCGCGTGAACTGCGAGCGCTGGAGCCTCGCAGTGGCGAAACTGAGGCTCTGTGGTAAACTGTGGTAACATGAAGAGCCGTTTGGGAGCCGAAAGAGCCGGCTCTTCTTAGTGAGCCGAGCCCAATTCCCATCACTAATACGTAAAGAGATAGTATCTATAACTTAAGGGATGGCTCAATTCAAAATTCAAGTCACGTGACACGACGTCCACCCCCCTCTCAGCCCTGGTCTGGCGGAAACACTGTTTGAAGAGGAGGAACAGACGTGCACGTGAGAATTGAAATGTCTGAGTTATGAATACAGGCTTTAACATTTGGTAGAGCTCTAATATATTGCATCAAATCAAATAAATACTTTTTTGAAAATCACTTTTTCGTGGTAATTAGCACGTGTACCTGGCCACTTCGTTGAGGACGAGGTACTCTCTGACGGAGATGGGATTGCCACTGGACTGATTGACGGGAACTTTATTCAGGTCCACCAGCAGAGTGTCTCTGTCCTGACCCATATGTCTCATATCCACCGCTGCAGAGCCCACCATACGGCTGAATTTCACCTGAGCATCTTTTTTCCAGCCCTTTGTCTGAACAAACAAAAACAGACAGAGTAAACACACCTACTGCTGCTTTTTGGTAAAACCCCACAATATAAACTCATTATGAAAACAAGCTGAAGGGAAAACACTTCACAAACCAGAATAGTGACTTTGGTTAACATGAGTGTATCCTGCAGCAGACTCTTAATTCCCTGGTAACATTAGTATCAATCTTTATTATCTTATTATCACAATTGTCAAAATAAACATTCGTAAACAAACATGTGCAAGTTCTCTTCAGCTCAGCTTTTTAAAAACTTTTATTAAGGTTTTATTATTATCAGGAACAACAATACAAACAAACAAACAAAAGTAGTGTCAGAGATCGAAGAATGATCTATACATAATGTAACTAAGGTCAGGGTTCGCTGTGACTTAGTGAAGGGTCTTGTAGGCAGTCCACTTGAACTGTTTCTTGAATTCTGGTGGTTGCATTCTGAGCACATTGGTGAGTCTTTCCATATGGAGTATTGCTCTAACCACTTCCAACCAGTCATGGCTGCAGGGGGTTCCTCCTGTAGCCATTTCCTGGTAATTGCTTTTTTCGTTGATGCCATCAGTATACGAACAAGATATTGGTCTCCGTATTGGACAGTGCTCCTTGTGAGGTTTCCTAAATAAAAGTACTTCAAAAGTGTTCTGGACCTCATATCCCAAAATCCACTTGAGCACAGTCCATACATCAATTGTCTCTGCTTTTTGAATGTGTTATTTCAAATGTTTGAAATGGACAGCATATGATAAAGCATTTATCCTTGTCCTCACCAGGGAAGGACATTATTACAAAAACAGATTGTGTATTTAATAAAGTTCAGTGGTTCTTACCAGGTCATAGGGGACCAGGTCCTTGAGGGAACATCTGATGGCCTGAGGAGCGAAGTTACTCAGCACCCGATTCACCCCCTCATACACCTTCCTCAGCTGGGTGTTCACCGCCTGCAGGGAAGACTCAGTGCTCCCCTCCTCCCTGAAACGGAGACGAGAGGAACATACAATAAAACACATACCTTGAATACTGAGAAAAGGCATTGAAAAAAAAACCATAAATTGATGGAATAGTTTCTCTAAATAAAAGCGAAATGCTAAAATAATCGTTTAATGTCATTATCCATGTACAATGAGAGAAATAAATGCTTCTCACTTTCAAAAAGGTGCCAAAAACAAAAAACATCACAACAAAGACAATAAATACACGCAGCATGCATACTTAGGAATAAGGAATAAAGTGCAGTAATTACTTCCAGGGGTATCATCACGTGAAACACCAGGAGAGCAATAATTGGTGTTTGGTGCGAGTGAAATCAATAGAGTTGAGAGCTTACTCCACCAGGCACAAACAATTTTCGGGCTGGAAAAGTAGGGAGTGCCAAGCTACATTTAGGCCCAATCCCAAATCACCCCTCGACCCTACCCCTCCGTGACGGAGTCCGTTGTAGCCACACTCGCAGCTGAATGAAGTTCCCTCCGTTAAGGGTTAAGGGTATAAATACAGCGCAAGCTTTGGGACGGCCTCCCCTCTCCCTCCGGCAGAAACAGGAAATGCCGTAACTGTATGTAACAACGGTTTCAAATCAATAACTTAAAACTCAAAAAAACTCCAAACATCTTTAATTGTGTTACTTTTTTGTAAAGCTCTTTTAGTTTTAAACCCGATGTTTATAAGCTTCTTAGTTTTGCAACGGTCTGTAAATAAACACAACTTTATTATAAAATGCACACATTTACCTTTTTCTAGACTAAACACAGGTATGATCCTAAGTTAAAAACATATGAGGTTATCATGAGGTTGTTAACATCGCAGTTTATCAGTGGATGTTTGCTGGAACTACTTGTTAACAGCCTGTTTCCTGACGGACACACACAGCGTTGAGGCCGGTCAGGTAGACCGGTCTCCAGTCAGCACCGCTGCAGACTCGTTTGAGGGCTTGATAGCCCACTCCCCTCCACACCGCTCCACACTCGTTGGTTTGGAACAGCACTTAATATGGCGGACCCTCCGCGCGAACGGAGGGGTAGTGTGTAGGGGTAGGGTGTAGGGGGCGGTTTGGGATTGGGCCTTAGTTTTTCTGTCTAGTGCTTCCGAGAGGTTGTGGTCAAACTTGATTGGGCAGTAAATGGAATTTAGACTATGATTTAACTAGAAACACAACTTTTGTGTAAGCCAAAACAGATACATTTTTACACTATATAATGACTTCTGTTGCTGCCTGAGGAAACCTTTTTTTGGCCTTATGTCCACCATGAGTGTGTGTAGTACCTCTGTATGGGGAGGCGTATGTTGAGGCCAGAGTCGAGGAAGAAGACTCGGACACTGGCCAGCTGAGTGACTGGACAATCTTTCCCTGCATCAACACGTCCGATCTGCAGGACTGAAACCACACAGGCCCGACACCACAGACCCTCCTTCGACTTCACAAAGATCAAGGAGCCTGGAGAGGAGCGGAGAGACAAAAAGCTGAATCACAAACACTGTCAGTTTTACTCCGCTGTGAGAGGATGAGGGGGGGGGGGATGTGTGTGATGTATTCTCTCATATCTATTATTATGTCATATATTAATATATCATCAATATATCGGTGCTCAGTTACAATTATTAATGTATCATCAAAGGGGTGTACCTAGTATACTTTGTGTTTGATTTACTCAACTATAATTAAGTGACGATACTGCCTGTAACCATACACTTTCATTGGTACATGGAAAATGCTTAAACTTGAAATTATAACTTGATATTTTCTCTCTTTTCATAATCTTTTTTAAGGTGAGGCACTACAGGTGAATAGGGTACTTTTTTAACTTAAAGATATCAGCTAGAAATATCTCCAGGTAATTTCTTACATTAAGACATTTGTTTTTTGTATTACCAGTTTTCTGAAATAGCATGTTTAAATATGCAAATGAGCCATTCTCTCATTAAATATGCGCATATTTTAACACATTTCAGGAACACAATTCTGAACATTGGATAAAGCCAGGTTCAAAATTCTTGTTTCATTTTGTAGTCACATTAGAATCCAAGGCCTTTACAGAAGGGACTTTGAATATCTCTTCTTATCACTCCATAAATCAGAAAATACAGTCAACAGCCCTACAATATCAATTTTCGCCATGTTTTTAGTAGGGATGCTCCGATCGATCGGCCACCGATCGAGATCAGCCGATACTCACTCTCTACCGATCGATCGGTGCTCTCTAAACATGCCGATTGCGAGAGCCGATCGCATGACTTAAAATACATGACACTTTTCTCTGTGTGCGGCAAAACAAGCTCGCCAAAATGGCTTCACCGGTCTGGCATTATTTGAAGGTGACAGTAAAATAGCGGAATGAAACGTGTGTGAAGCAGAAATCCTGCAGCTCCGCCCACTGTGACGGACCGGTGAGCGGAGCAACACACACGCTAAGAGTTAGACCTTACGCACTTAGCAATTTGATCTACCTCTGGAACAAGCTAAACTAGTTATAAATATATGTATTCTTCACTGTCGGGTCACTCATTACTGGATCAGTGAGCTGCATGAGATACTGACAGGCTGTCAGGGGAGGGGGAGAGCGCTTCCGCTCATTTCTCCCGTGTTATTCTCCAAAGTGAATGTAAACTTGAATAATTTACATCGAATGTAATAATTAAGTTGATTGTTGTTTGTGGCAGCTCCAGTGAATGAGCCCCATTAACTGAGTTTTAAATCTTCCATTTAAGCCCCGCCCACTCGATCGGATCGGCCGATACTGATTCCGGCCCCAAAATTGGCGATCGGAGCATCCCTAGTTTTTAGGTATAAAATGTTATATAATTCAGGCTATGGATGATATATGAACAAACCCTTCAGTAAAAGCCTTCAGAATATTGATAGGAATATAACTGGAAGGTTTGGTGTATGATTTGGCCTGGCCGATTATCGGGGCCGATATTCCGCATTTGACCGATTATCGGTATCGGCCTTTTTTTTATTATCAAATTGCCGATAAAACTTTGGCTCTGATGCGGCCGTTTCTCTGGCTCACCACTCTCTGTACACGAGCAATGTCCCGCCCACAGCGCTATCTGAAGTGTCAATCAACACTGAAGATTTTCCAGGCGAGAGCCAGCCGAGGGGGGACCTTCACAGATTACAGGCAGGCGCGAGGAACGCAGACACAGACAGAGGCAAGCAGCAGCGCTGTGTGGCAGAGCCATACATGTGTTAAACCGAAGTTCAATAAACATCCCAATCGCCTATGCTGAAGTTGCAAAAACACCACGATCTTATGATCCAATTCTATCAGTTTCCCAGTTACACAGGGACGCGGGAAGTCAGTCAGAGTTGGGGGTGCATGCAGTGTCTCGCAGCGGAGTAACTGTGGTGTGGAGGGGGGGCTGCGAGTGGAGCCTCGCAGTTCTTCAGGTTGATATGTGAAGCTCATTAGCTAGCCATCATGTATCTAGCAAATGTTTAGCAAAATATTAGAAGTGAGGCTACTAGACGTTAGGTCTACTGCAATAGCCTCACTTTTAATATTTTGCAAAACATTAGCTAGCACTAGTGTTTTGCAGTTGCCAGAAGCTTATTGGGATTTTATGCTTGATAGACAGATATAATAAATTAAGCATTATTGTTAGTTAAGCATGTCAGCCTGCAGCCCCACTTCTTGTCTCTCTAACTCATTGCAGATGGCTGCACTAAAGAAAAAGGGCAGAGAGGAAACCAGTTGTATGTTTAAAAAGTTAATTAAACATAATATATGCTTAAATGCATTTCAAAGAAGTTGTGTTGGAGTTTGTTATTCTACATTTTGACACCAAGATTTTCTGATTTTACTGCAAATGTATATCGGTTCCAAATATCGGTTATCGGTCTCCTTGATTACTAATAATCTGTATCGGCCTTGAAAAAGCCATATCGGTCGATCCCTAGTACGTGCTACTGAAGTGGAAATTTCGGACTCGGAGTAGGAGAAAAAACTCATTTTGAGAAAACGACCTTTAAAGATTGCAGTGAGGCGCTAGCTAAACCCTCCTGTTCTTTGGATGACAGCTTGCGCCTCAACGCACTCCGTGAAGGTGTTTCATGTTCATTTTTTTAACCTTGCTTCGTGCAAGTGACAATTGTTGTCGTCTTCTCTGTGAATGTTCTTTTCGCCGTTCTTTTGCCATTTTGAGATTACAATTTCCAGCGGAAAGCTAACCAGGAAGTGTTTTAGCACACCACGTGACGCATCTGAACGAATCACGTTAACACCAGCCAATGAGATTTTGTTTCTTGGTATAAGACCCCTTTGCACTTTCACGATTGTGGTGGTTAAATGTGGTTCAAATGTGTAATGTAAGTCTCCAAACATTACTAGGGAAGGATTTTTGTGTGTTCTCACGGTGAGAAAAAAATAAGCCATGAAAGACTGAGAAAATGACGTACAGTAGTTCCTATATAGTTTACCGTTAGCTCTCTACTTCTGGCGGCTCGTATTAACCCTGACCTTAACGTGTCCACCCAGCACCTCCAGCAGTTGTCCTCGGTACCACAGCATGTCCGGCCCGATGACAGCGCAGCCCAGCACGGACTTCCAGGTGTACGGCTTCTGTCTGGGTAAAGTCTTCATGCTCTGCTGAATCCTCTCCCTGAGCTGCTCCAGCTGACACTCTGACACACACACATTTATATACACAGAGAGCATTTATGTATTGAAAAAGCAGTCAAGATTATGAACAAAGACACCGTGCCACTGATACTAGAGGAAGTACATGTCTGGCATAAACTTTCAAGAAAATCCAATGCATTTTTTTTGTTATTTTTGACACGTACAGTAGTTGCTTCCCGGTTTATATTTTGTTCCTAAGGACCACGTGATTGACAGGTTATGTTTTGAGTCTAGAGTTAATTTTATTGAAATAAAAGGAGTTAATAGGCGCTTTCACACCAAGTACTTAGTTCATCAGAACTCTTTAGTTCTAAAATAACCACATCTCGTTCACACCGGAATAAGTCCCTGAGGAAGGATTAGGCAAATGAAGTCGCTGACGTCTTCTTCTGCTTTGGGTTTACTGGCAGGCCGCAAACAACTTCACGGCGTATACTGCCACCCAAAGTCCCCGGCCGGAAGTCCCCGGAGTTGGGGGCTGGCTTCAGTAGAAGCTGCTGGGAGTCCCAGCAGCTTCTACTGAAGCCTTCCGAGTAAATCGCCAGAACCTCCTGGAGGTGGAGATCACTCCATCGCTCCCATGTTTTTATTTTGTGTTGCCATAAGTTATTCTCTCTCAGTCGGTGCGCTGGGCTAATGCTAATAATGCGACCAAATAAAATGGCGGCTTCACAAAACCTTTTTGGGAGTTTTACGGGCCGTGGCCCAGCCAATGAGAAATGGGAACTTTTTTCTCCCATGAAAGTACCTGTGAAAGCTCCTAATATGAGCATACCTGCATTCAGTGTTCTGGTGTAAATGAGACCGTCCTCTCCGATGGCAGAAACATTTATCTGGATGTTACCGAGGCATGGCAGCTCGGGGGGGTTATACATTGGTGTCTTCACCTGCACACACGCACGCACACACACACACACGGATAAATAGCGTGTACACTTTTGACTACCTGTGCACATACATTTTAATTTATGTTTTATATTTTGAAAAATGTACAAGGCAAGGTAGGCTTATAGAAATAAAAGGCTTTAGGACATAAAATAAAAATTAGTTTTTTCTTACATGTGTTATAAAAGGTATTGGCATTTCTATTATCAATTGCACACACAGAATGTTTTCATTGATCTTTGCATTAACACAAAATCCAGGTGGAGAGAAATTATTTATTGGCTGGAGTATGTGTGTGTGTGATTATGTGTTTGTGATCACCTTCTCAGCAGACATGATGGTGCGAAGTTAGGTCTTGGACGAGTGGTAATGGAGATGGGGGTGGCTGGGAAGAACAAAGGACTCTGAGGAAGAGCTGGGGGAGTGTTTATCCCCTTCACATCAGAGCCTTTAGTCTGGGTCTCGCTGACTGGAGGCGGCGCTTCGGTTTCTTTGATATTAGATTTCTCAGATTTTTTAACATCTCTGCAAGAAGAAAGACACAAAAAATAAGGTGTCCACAAACACCAGAAAGACATTGGCTTACATTTAAAGGTCCCATGTCATGGCCATTTCTACGGATCATAATTCCGTTGTTGAGGTCTACTAGAACAGATTTACATTGTTCAATGTTCCAAACTCACATTGGTTTCTCATACAGCATCTCTGTATAGTATGTGTATTCACTGTCTGTCCTAAGCGCCGGTGGCTGTTGGAGCTTCCTGCCCCCCCCCCCTGTTTGAGCCCAGTGTGCTCTGGGTCAGCTCGCCCACTCTGTTCTGATGAAGTACCACCCACCGTTACAGCGGAACATCTAGTGTTTATGTTTACAATTGCCGTTTGTTAGCAACAGAAAATGACACCAGTAATGACAAACAGATGAGAATGCTGCGTGGGGTCTGGGTGCCGTGTTGGCGGGACGTTGCGGGCTTTGCTGCTGGAAGCGGACAGTTGTGAGCTGGCTTCACTGGTTGTGGTTTTCCTAGTTGCTGCGTGGGGTCGGCGAGAGACAGCCACCGACAAGACTTTCAGCCGAGCACGTACGAACTGCGCATGCCTGTGAGTGGCAATAACTATCCTACCAGCAGGCGGCCCAGGTGGTAGTGTGTTATTCCTCATTCAAAACAGGCAACAACCGGAAGACAGAGAAGAAGAACAGACTAACGTGATGTAAACAAACAACAAATAGCGTGTGCGTTAGCTTCACCTTAGCATGTGTTCTTTGCAGGTGCTTGTTGAGGTTTGACGTGGTGTTTACAGCAGTGGATAACAGCTTCTGGCCTGGACAGTTTGCACCTCACCGTCACATTCCTGTCTATTTTTCGGACGAACTCAAAATAATGGGCATACCTCCACCCCTCGAAAGTTATCGCTGACTCAGCCATGTTATGCAGCACTGCACGTGGAGATGTGGACGCGCAGATTACATACATATAAACCTGCGGCGGAAACCCCTCTTGTCTGTCAGTGTGATTATGACTGATTTGAGTAAGTAACGAAGTAACGCGTGTCGGGGGAATGTTAGTAACTGTAGTGTGATTACTGAATTATAAAAGTAGCGACTTTTGTCGGTAACTCCGTTACCGACAAAAGTAATATTATTACAGTAACGCTTTACACCCAACTCTGGTGGAGGGTGTATAAAATGCAAAACCTCAAGCGCAGAATGTAAGTTTCATCCACAAATAATGGATGAAAAATCCACATGAAATGCTTTCATAAATTTGTTTTTCATTTTAAGAATTTGTTTGTATATTTGCAGATGTGTTTCAAAGTTTCAAAATCTTTTCTCGATTTGTTCACACAAATATCGAGACGAATCTACCTTCATTCAAGTAGTAGATATTGGAAAATACAAGGCAGGGCTCGACATTATAAATGGCCCGCTGGCCCGGAAGCACTATTTAGACACCCCGGGCCAGCATAACGTACTTTCCACTTGCCCGCTCGGGCCACTGAAAATATTATAAAAAATGTTTCCTGTGGTATTGGTATTTTGAATAGCAATTTAGTTAAATTGTTTCGTTTATCAACGCTACAACATAGCGTTCCGTGAGTCGGTTGTCGTTGTTGGGGAAAAAGCAAACAGCTGTTTGCTGCGGAGCGCAGCGCGAGCAGGCTCCCGTGAGCGTGAGCGCGCTCCTTCACTACAGACTATCGCGCCACCTAACCATTCGCCAAAATGTTTTTAATACCAGCGGTAACCGGCCAAGCGCCGAGCAAAAAACATCTTCAAATAAAACAAAGTCACCGGAGGAGTTAAAGGAGAGTGACAGCATGAGAAGAAGAGGGAGAGAAGGTTTCAGCTTGATCGATGGAGTTGGCTTCTGCTGCCTTGGCTACAATCTTTCATCGTTGCTGTTGTATGATTGGTGTTAAACTACGGTATTTAGCATCTACAGCACCTCCGCTTTAGGGTTGACGTAGACCCAAACGTCGCCCGGAGGTCCCCCGGTGTTGTTGCGGGAGCTGCTGCACTAGCTAACGCTGCACTAGCAAAACAAACGGGTGCAGCGGGCTTCAAACACGTTCCCTCCACTGGTTTCAACCAAGCACTAAATTCGATGTTTTCCAACCAAATTTAACTTACACTTCCCCATATTTATTTGTAAGTAGATTTGAAGATACATGAGTTTTCTGACTGCCGCTAGCTGAAGCTTGGTTGCTAGGTTACTAGCTGGGTGTTTTCCAATAAGGGGCCGGGAAAAACAAAGTTAGTGATTACTGGTTCCATGTTGATTTATTTCAATACAAATTGTTGGGGGGGGGACTGAAAGGCTATTACCGTACAGGTTACTTTGCAGCCCGGACATTTCCCCCAAAACACATTTAGACGCGATCGCTACACAGAAGTACCCAGGGTTCTTACACCTTTTCCAAAGTCAAATTTAAGCATTTTCAAGGTGCATTTCCCAGCATCTTACAGCTGTTGTAAATTACATATTTATATACACATACTCAAATGATTATTTCCCTACCTCACATTAAATCAGATGTTTTTTATGCTATAAACAACCAAATGTGTGTTTCGTGATAGCCTATACACGAGGATGAAGAATTAAAGAACAGAAAACTAAGTTTAATATTTCAAAATTAGTGATCTGTACGTAGACTGGGCCTCCCATATAACCTTTCTGAGCCAATATAAAACAATCAGCCACATAACTTTTCAATACATTATTGGTTACTATTTTTGAGGTACTTTTAGGTTTTTAGTTACTTTACAGATGTGAAATATAATCGAGTGTTAAATCAGACTTTAGTTCCACCTGGAGTAAATCCACCAGCTACCCTGCAGTCTACAAAGTCATTCAAACTAGCTGCACCTTCACCAGCTTTGAGAACACTTTCATGATCAATCATTATAAAACACATCATATATATTATTCTGAAATGGACCAATCTGCACAACGACTACTTTTACTGTCGCTACTATATTCTGATGAGAATACTTTTCTACTTTTACTGAGTAACATTTTGAATGCAGTACTTTTACTAACAGAGTATTCCTACACTCTGGTACTTCTACTTTTACTAAGTACAAGATCTGAGTACTTATTCCACCTCTGGTATCGTATTAGCTTGAATTGTAGCCACAAAATCACGCAGAGCTGCATAAAAATAGACTCACAATGGTAACAAGTGGAAAATAATATTTACCAATGTGTACAATGATTTGTAGCTAATGCTGACTACTCAAGACACCTGACTTCTTCAAAGGAAGACTGTTCATTCTACAATTACATGGGATTAAAGCAAAATGTAGTTTTACTTGTATAATACTTCAATTTTATATAAAAGACAGTTTGTTTTCATCTGTTTTCAAATCAACAAAGTGTTGGCTTTCAGAATATTAAACTTGTTTCGGCAAATTCAGATGATAAATACAACTTTGAAGCTTCGGCATAATTACAAGCGGAGAATGGACTAATGTAACGTCACAGCACGCATAACAGCCGGTGTTTCTTGTGAGTGTTTCTCCGGTACACAAACACACAAACACACACACACACACACACTCGCGAGCATCCCCCAGACCAGTAATACAAACGAAAATGTGTCTTCGGGTCAATGTGACTGATTTCGAAAGAGCAAGTCACATTTGGTTTAGGCACGAAACATACTACCAGTAGAAATACATTGCTTTTAAAATCGCTCTGTGTCGAATCAATAGATTATATTTCGTGACTATAACACGAAATGCTGTGAGACTGGGTTGAATTACAACAGTGAGTGCTTCATCCTCTGAACACCACAGGATGGCGACTGTAACGCACATAACATAAGGCGCATTCACACTGCGGTACTTTTCCCACAAAGGTTCATGAGAACTCTTTTATCGCGTTCACACCAAAAAGAGCCGGTACTAAAATTAGTTCATGAGAACCTTTTTACCCCCTCGAAAGTCCCTGCTAGAGAGCAGGGACATTTTCGAGCGGCTCTTTTGTGAGAAAAGAGCTATATTTCTGATTGGCTGGGCGGATTGCAAAACACGCCCCGTAAAACTCCCAAAACGTTTTGTGAAGCCGCCATTTTATTATCCTCGCATTAGCATTATTAGCATTAGCATTAGCCCAGCGCAGAAACGCAGAGAGACTAACTTATGGCAACACAAAATAAAACATGGGAGCGGTGGAGATGAGGAGGTGTCGGCGTTCTGGTGATTTACTCGGAAGGCTTCAGTAGAAGTTGCTGGGAGTCCCAGCAGCTTCTACTGAAGTCCTCTTACAACTCCGGGGACTTCCGGCCGGGGACTTTGGGCGGCAGTATCCGCCGTGAAGTGGTTTGTAGCCTGCCAGTAAACCCAAAGCAGAAGAAGAAGAAGTGACGTCAGCGGCTTCATTTGCCTAATCCACCCCCAGGGATTTATTCCGGTGTGAACGCGATCTGAACTTAATTCATGCGAACTCTAGGTTCGCATGAACCTTTGTGGGAAAAGTACTGCGGTGTGAATGCGCCTATTGGTACGCACCTCTGAAATGATTGTCCCCTGCAATTATTATTACCCCTCATCGAGTTCGCTATTCAGCTCGCGGAGCTGTTTTATGTAGAAGCGAAGAAATTATTTTCTTTTAATCTAAAAAGCGAACTATTCAGTCAGACAGCAATTTACAGGACTGTCTCAGAAAATTAGAATATTGTGATAAAGTTCTTTATTTTCTGTAATGCAATTAAAAAAACAAAAATGTCATACATTCTGGATTCATTACAAATCAACTGAAATATTGCAAGCCTTTTATTATTTTAATATTGCTGATTATGGCATACAGCTTAAGAAAACTCAAATATCCTATCTCTAAATATTAGAATATCATGAAAAAGTATACTAGTAGGGTGTTCAACGAATCACTTGAATCGTCTAATTAACTCGAAACACCTGCAAGGGTTTCCTGAGCCTTGAAAAACACTCAGCTTGGTTCAGTAAACTAAATCACAAGTATGGGGAAGACTGCTGATCTGACTGCTGTCCAGAGGACCGTCATTGACACCCTCCATCAGGAGGGTAAGACACAAAAAGAAATTTCTCAAAGAGCAAGCTGTTCACAGAGTGCAGTTTCAAAGCACATCCACAAAAAGTCTGTTGGAAGGGGGAAATGTGGCAGGAAACGCTGCACAACCAAGAGAGATGACCGCAGCCTTAACAGCATTGTGAAGAAGAGTCGCTTCCAGAATTTGGGGGAGCTTCAAAGACAGTGGACTGAAGCTGGAGTCCAGGTATCAAAAGTCACTGTTCACAGACGTATCCGGGAAATGGGCTACAATAGCCGTATTCCCATGGTCAAGCCACTTCTGAACTCAAGACAACGGAAGAGGCGTCTGACTTGGGCTAAGGAAAAGAAGCACTGGACAGTTGCACAGTGGTCCAAAGTCCTCTTTTCAGACGAAAGCAAGTTTTGTATTTCATTTGGAAGTCAAGGCGCCAGAGTCTGGAGAAAGGCTGGAGAGGAGCAAAATCCAAGTTGCTTGAAATCCAGTGTGAAGTTCCCACAGTCAGCGATGGTTTGGGGAGCCATGTCAGCTGCTGGTGTTGGTCCACTGTGTTTCATCAAGCCCAGAGTAAATGCAGCTGTGTACCAAGAGATTTTAGAGCACTACATGCTTCCGTCTGCTGAAAAGCTCTATGGAGATGAGGAATTCATTTTCCAGCATGATCTGGCACCTGCCCACAGTGCCAAAACCACCAGTAACTGGTGTACTGACCATGGCATTACTGTCCTCGATTGGCCTGCAAATTCCCCTGACCTGAACCCCATAGAGCAGTGTTTCCCAACCGGGGGTACGCGTACCCCTAGTGGTACGCGAGGGAACTGTAGGGGGTACGTGGAATTCCAAGGTGACAAGTAAAAAAAATAATAATAATCCTGTCAAAAATGATAGTGCGCGATTTGTTTCCCCTGGGGAGACAATAGTCTGTGGCACAACCGCGCCAAAATCCCACAATGAAAACAGCTGCTTACCTGCAGCCAGAAAAATACGGGTAGGTCTGCGCTATGGATAAATGGCTGAAACGTCCGCTTGCTCTGGATTGAGGCCAGGGTTCAGAGGAGCCCGCCGAGAAACGTAAGAAAGAGACCAAACTGAAACCAAGGCAGTGAAACATATATATTATTTGGATTCATTTATACTTCTGCGGACCCACCGCAGCCTCAGAGCTTCTTTTGCACTGGCTAATAGTGCGATGAAGCCAGCGCATTTACAGAGACACCAGAGCACCAAACACTCGGGAAGTGTCGATAAAAGTGAATAATTTTACAGACGAAAGCTGTCGGAATTTAAATCGAGCCAGACAGTAATGATGAAAGCCACGAATGTGTCAATGAAAGCACTCGAGGCATCTTACGCCGTGTCCCTGCTTGTGGCTAAATCAAAAAAAACCTCACTCTATTGTTGAGGAGCTCATTCTCCCTGCAGCGACTGCGTTGGCCGAAATGATGATAGACAAGAAAGCAGCCGAAGCACTCAAGAAAATTCCCCTGTCGAATAACGCCGTATCCCGTCGGATCAATGATATGTCTGTTAATATAATTGGACAAGTGGTGAACAAAATAAAACTAGCCGGTCAGTTCGCTTTGCAGCTGGATGAAATGACAGATGTGAGTGGAGAAGCTCCTGTCCTTCGTGCGTTACAAAGATGCGTCGGACATAAACTATGGGGGTTATTCCCTATCTTTATTCAAGAGCGTGGTATTTAAATTTGAGAGCATACTTTATGTATGTATTTCCAGCAAACCCTGTCCTCACACTCAAATAGTGCCTGCTTGCACTTTGCTCTGCTTCTGCTCAAACTGTACGCTTGCACTCAGATATATTGCGGTTTACAGATTTTTTCTGCTCTCAGATTTATTCTGTGCGCGCTCTAAACTTTTGTGCAACAATCCTGTCAAAATCCCTCAACCAATAGGAGGCCAGGTGTCCTTGCGGGTGCGTTCGCTTTACTTATTACAGCGTCCCGTAAGGGCGGTTACTCTTTGGTTTATAAACTCCCGCCCTCCACGGCTTTATAACATAGCATGTACTGCACTTGTTTGATGTACAACTACCTTACATAATAGCTACATTCAGTGGCGGACTGGGACTAAAAATCAGCCCGGGAATAAAATAAAATCGTCCCTCCGTTGCCTTCTGCACATCGTGCGAGGTGGTTGCTATGCAACAACAATAACAGATAGCGAATGTCGTCGTTTAGGTGCTCTTTCTTTCTGGAGATAGGCACTTCTCAATCCATTCCTCCATAGTAAACCCACCCGGAGTTCGAAGTTAACCTTTAATGTTTCCATCTTAAGCTTAGTTAGTTAGTTAGTTAGTTAGTTTACTATATAAAGTTTAGTTTAGGATTTTATAACGGTTCTCAGACGCGGAGGGATACTGATTTGTGAAAAGTAACAACATCTATTCCCTGGATATACGCTCATTATATCACGGCTAAGAAACATCAGATTGCTTGATTTGACTTGTCCGTTTTATAAATATATACTAACTGTGCTTAACCCCTCCCAAATAAAGTTGTAAATGACTGGTGAAAAGAAACTGCTAGGCCTATACTGATTCTGGATATTATTTTGCTGGATAAGTGTTTTGTTCCTGAATTAAAGTTTAAATGCCTGTTTAAAGGGGACTTATTCAAAGGGGCTCCATGGTTTAAGCCTAAATGTTACAAGATATATATATATATATATATATATATAGCAAAGATAAGTTGATTATTTTGATTTCATATGTATTTATTTGATTATATTATTTATTTTCAAGGCAACATATTCATTTTTATTTATTTTTATTGAGTGATTTAAGTTAAAATTAAGAAAATGCCTGAGATGTTCAAATTAAGGAGATGAAATAAAGTTATTTTCATTCAATAATCAGTTACGTTCTACTTGTGAAGGATCATCAGCACGTATGAGTGAGGGGGTACTCATGGTATGACAAAAGGCTCAGGGGGTACACAAGACAAAAAAGGTTGGGAACCACTGCTATAGAGAATATGTGGGGTATTGTGAAGAAGAAGCTGAAAGACACCAGACCCAACAATGCTAATGAGCTAAAGGCCGCTATTGAAGCATCCTGGGCATCCATAACACCTCAGCAATGCCACAGGCTGATTGCCTCCATGCCACGCCGCATTGATGCAGTAATCCGTGCAAAAGGATTCCCAACCAAGTACTGAGTGCATTAATGGACATTTTCAAATGTTTGATTGTGTTTTGCTGTTATAAATCTTTTTTTTTTACTTGGTCTGAGGAACTATTCTAATTTTTTGAAATAGGATTTGAGTTTTCTTAAGCTGTATGCCATAATCAGCAATATTAAAATAATAAAAGGCTTGCAATATTTCAGTTGATTTGTAATGAATCCAGAATGTATGACATTTTTTTTTTTTTTTTTAATTGCATTACAGAAAATAAAGAACTTTATCACAATATTCTAATTTTCTGAGACAGTCCTGTATTGTAAAAGTAAAGCATTTACAATTTCTAGCACTTTATCTCAATTTCAAGCACCATTCCCAAAATTCAAGCACTTTCCCAACCTTGAAAACACCACGTCAAATTTCAAGCATTTTCAAGGATTTCAAGCACCCGTACGAACCCTGAGTACCTTTCAAATCCCATCATTTTTAAGACCTTCTAAATCAGTGGTTCTCAAATGGGGGTACGCGGACCCCTAGGGGTACGTTGCAGTACTACAGGGGGTACGTGAGATTTATTTTATGTTAATGAAAAAAAAACATAATTAATGCATTTAAACAAACTACTAATAGTAGATGAACTACTTTATTCAAAGGTTTACAGAAACTCTGGATAATAAAATGGGAACAATAAACGGGGTGCTCTCTTTTCCTCTCCCTCTCCTGACAGCCCGTCAGTCTCGTGCAGCTCGCTGAACCTGTAATAAGTGACCCGACAGTAAAGAATACGTATATTTATAACTAGTTTAGCTAGTTCCAGAGTAGATAAACTAGCTAAGTGTGTTAGGTCTAACTCTTAGTGTATTTAATTTTGCTCCACTCAACGGTCCGTCAGCAGTGGAGCTGTGATCATGCAGAGCTGCGTGTTCTCCGTCAGCAGCAGCTGATCTGATCTCTGTCTCGCGTCCGGTTAGACTTCACTCGCGTTTATGTCCAAATCTATCAGATCTAGCTCGTTCTAGCCAATGATATGACTGCCTGCTTAAGGACCTAAACAATAAGCGTTGCTTGGCAAGTATAGCGCAGCATTATATGTTTATATGAGGGGTCAAAATCCCATGCTCATAAAATGCTCATATATTTTGATGTTAAATTGGTTTTTCATGAATTTAGTGATGGATTCTAAACATTTGAAATGTAGCATTTAAGTGTTTCTCAGTTACAAGGTTGTTGTTTCAATAAATCAGATACTAATGGTGCAGCACTGTACCTCTTTATATAGGCTTTTTTTCCTTAACAAATAGTTTTTGCGCTGATCAGGGGGTACGTGGCTGATTTTTTTTTTCAAAGGGGGTACATTATTCAAAAAAGTTTGAGAACCACTGCTCTAAATCATATTTAAGACCTTTATAAGGCCTTAAATTCAGATGATCAAATGTAAGACTTTTTAGGACCCCGCGGGAACCCTGTCGGTAGCTAAAACCGGTAACATGGCCAAAATTCCCCTTCGATTCTATTGGCTCTAACGGTCAAAAAGAGATGTCAATCACCAAAATCGACCAATGGGTTCCAGAGAAACGGTAAAAACGGCCATTTCCACCCAAATCACCTCAGTTTTTTTTTGCTAAACCTCTAAAAAGGTCAAATGTCACTTGTTTTGCATCAATCTTGATACAGGGTACTTATTATATGTTGTACTTTGGATTGCTAAAGCTTTAAGTCTACCTTACCATCATCCAAGGGTAGTTTTCACTAAGTAAAAAATAATTTTTGGACGGACACTATAATTTACAGTTTTTTTACTATGTTCAATCTGAATTTTCTTTAAAATAAAAAACATCTATATTGATTCGGACTTTTCTACATCCAACTCACAGGTTTATCATTACTTTGAGAAAAAAGATTATTAAGTTAACCCTTTTAGAAGGGAAGATATGGTCATTTGTTCTGGGAATGTCATTTTCGAGCCTGAGACCTGAAAAACAGGCTCAGGGCTAAACAAGTTAAGAGAAAACATCTTGACTAAAATGTAATGATTTTTCATCGACTAAAACTATGAAGGATAAAAAGGACTAAAACTAACAACCATTTTCATCTAAAGACTAAATAACCAAAATTAACACTGCATGTATCATATAATCACACTCAAACACAAACGTCCATGCATTTGACAGACCTTGGTTTCCTCTCCCTGAGGGCGAGGCCTTTGCTCAGGAGAAAGTCTGCGATGCTGACAAACCGTCCCGTCTTGTTGGAGCAGGACAGAATGACGGGAACCGGAGGCTCGTCTGTCAACTCCTGAACAACAAGAGAGAGGAGACAGAAACTAGGTCACTGTGGACACTAAGAAAAGAGCTGCATAGTGGAGAGCAAAGAATAAAATAAGCAAAGTAACTTATAATATTAGAGCAAATTTAAAGCCACTGACTTTGAGTAATTATTACTTTTTAGAAGAGACACTTTGAAACATCGGATAGCCATTTCCAGCCTTTAACCAGTTAAACCCCACGGCTCCGCGCAAAACCTTGCAAGAAACAGCGTCTGACGGCTTCTTAACATTTAATAAACTATGAATGTGTCATATCCACTAAACGGGAAGAAAGTCAGCTTTCAGACAATATTAACCATTTTTAGCTAAACGAAACAAAAGGGTAATAACAAAGGCTCTGAATTAGCCCCGAGTGAATAAATACTAACGAATTAGCACAGAACTCAAAGGTAAAATACCCTTATTACTTATCGGATCTGCACAAACAAGAAATCGATTAGCAAGCTGAGATTCCAGATATATTAGTATCATTACATTACATGTTACTTGTTAGACGCTTTTATCCAAAGCGACTTACATACTCAATACTGTGGACGCCCCCCACAGGAGCAATTTGGGGTGAAGTGTCTTGCCCAGGGACACAACGACATGCTGACTGCAGTGGGGTTTGAACCTGTGCTCCCATGATCCCAACACCAAGGCTCTACCCACTGCGCCACACGCCTCAGAGGTTCATCACTGAGCGATCCGAACATGGGAAGCAAAACCAGACATCACACCACGTAGAGAGAAATTCTTACCTATGCTGTTGTTCTGATCAAACGTTGTGTTCAATGGCATTAAAACGATAAAAACGCTGCTGAAGGTTAATCCATAGGTTCATCCAATGTGTCCGTGTCACCTTGAAATGATTTTTGATAATCCATCTTCATATTTATGTCAATAACGGACAGTGTATGACAGCTTCCGGTTTTGGGCATTCTGGCTGCGCATCACTCATTCACCAATGAGGAATGTTTAGATGGATTTTAGGAACTTCCCCTCGATTATATTGGCTCCAACGGTTAAAAAGAGGTGTCAATCACCAAAATCGACCGACTGGGAATGTCATTTTCGAGCCTGAGGCCTGAAAAACAGGCTCGGGGCTCAACTGGTTAAATGCAGATGTGTACCCGTCTCTAAATTAACAAACACAAATATATTGTATGTACATTAGGGTAATTGAGCTAGAGTAAAAGGAAATGACTGGAGACCTTGATGGTGACCATAGCCGAGGCTCCAGCCAGGTAGAAGGAGATCAGGTCGCAGGCTGTAGCCGTCCAGGTGGATCTGCCTCCTGCCGGCCTGATATTAGGGGGAAGAAGAAATCAAGGTGAGAAAAAATAAGCCACGAAAGACTGAGGAAGTGACGAAGTTCCTATAGAGTTTAACGTTAGCTCTATACTTCTGGCGATCGCATTGACACTTCAAAAACTCAACTTGCAAAAGGTTGAAAACTCACAGTAATATATGAATACTGTCTCAGTGCACGTGTGTGTGTGTATGTAACCTGATGTCAGTGAGAGTGCACTCCAGAGCCAGAGCACCCGTCAGTGAGAGATGGAGGGGCCGCAGGTCGCTGATGTGGATCTTCACCTTGTTGCCATGGTCACAGCGCAGAACCTGATACCAGCCAATAGAGACGCAGTGAGACAGTCAGTCAATGTTAACAATTCACATAACATTTAAAATCATAATCACATTTACTGAATGCTTTAAACTGTATATCAAATATCCTAACTCTGACTTATTGAATCACACATTCCTTATGCAGCAGTGATGTTTTGGATCAGGTTTTTATACCTCTGCGATGTTGTCTGACTCGACGTCGGAGCAGATCTGTCCTCTCTCCCAAACCCCGTCGATCTGAGCAGCGCAGTAAATGTCGGCCTTCCATATTATATCTTCGGCCTCCATGCGCGCACACTGCTTCTTCACCAGCTCACAGATCCTGAAAAAGGGTTTTAAGTTAGATTCAACTTTATGGTCATTGCACAAGTATAAGACAATTAAATGCCAAGCAGAATTGCAAGAGAAGCAGTAGAGTGCAGAGAGCTGTCTAGTATAATATGCTACATCATATGAATAATATTATGCCACCAAAATCATGTTAAATGTGTTGGTGCTGAATATTTATATATAGCCACGTTGGAAGTAATTGAATCACTAATTCTCAAGTTTTATTTTTAATTATACTATATATATATATTAAAGTATTTTCAATTTCATAGCATAGCAGGTTTTAAGTATTATAGCCGAGTGATCTGTTGCCTTTTAGGAAGGAGTTTATGCAGCATTAAAACAGGATAGTTGCATTTGTTTATTCCTGCTTTACCGAACTAGAAACGTATGCGTATCGTCACATCATAGGTCCAATTTATAGTCACTTTATATATGAAAAGTTTTAGCTTGTATTGTCAACATGATACTTATACTGTCTGTTATGTGTGATTGCACCATCGGGAATGCTTGCAATTTCACTGTACTCTGTGACAATGAAGGAATCTAATCTCTGATCTCTATAGAGTGCCACAGTGACGCGTCCTAAAACCCGGAAGTAAACTCCTTCAAGTTCCTTCAACAAAAACGCAATGGGATTTCTCCATAGGATTTTGGAAAATAGCTGGAAATAAGGTCTGTGGTTGAGACACATTCAAGAGACGGATCACGTTTGGTTCAGCCGGATAATCTCCACATGTCTACCCTACTTTTATCATTTTCGAAATCATAAATCTAGTCGCCAGAAGCAAAATGCTAACGTTATGCTATAAACAAACTACGGCAGGGTCGCTGCTTCAACGTCACGCCAACTTAAGATCCATATTCAAAACTACAGACTCTAAATGGTACGAGTTGAAGCGTTTGTTTTAACAGTTTGCAGGAGGCAGGGACTTGCTTTCAAGCAGAACAGGGCAAACTAACTTAGCGGAGTGTTTACCTGTTCGGTGTAACGACGTAAAACGGCCTCGACAACTTCTGTAGTCCTATTCAGCCACTTGGTAACAACCATCGTTTTTCAGACACGTACACTCTTCAGAAATCACCAGTGGGGTACTGCTGATGGATTTAATGTCGTGGAACAAAACGTGATCCGTCTCTTAAATGTGTCTCAACCACAGACCTTAGTTCCAGCTACTTTCCAACATCCTATGGAGAGATTTCATTGCTTTTTGTCGAAGGAACTGGAAGTGGTAAAATGCTAACTTACTTCCGGGTTTTAGGACGCGTCACTGTGGCGCTCTATTTACTAAATTGTCTCTCTATCAATATGTAGTAAAATATTTGAGAATGTGGTTTTGTTTTTTTAGCTGCTGACTTTTTGAGCTGGGCGTCGTTCTGGGTGAGCTGAACGTAGAAGCTGCTCGGCGAGTTGACGTGGCTGACTCGGACTTTCAGGTCTATGAGTTGATCGGGGAGCTTCAGCTGAGCATCAAACTCCGGCTGCTCCTCAGTCTTATCTCCAGGGGTTTTCTGCTCAGGAGTGTCAACGCTCTCTGTGTCCAAACCCAGTGGAGGGTCCCAAATGGTTTCAGTTGAGTCTTCAGCAGAGGACCTGAGTGTCTCCTGCGGGGATTTAGGTCTGCAGGGAGCAGACCTAAAGGGAACAAAATGAAGAAGTAAAGATAAATGAGAATAAGGATTGAAATTATTAAACCATAAAGAAAAGCAAAATATGAACTGAGAAAAAATTAAAGTCGGGATGCTTGATACTTCATTACCACTCTTTACATCAGTTACAGTTTTTATTAGGGCTGTCAGTCAATTCAAATAGTTAATCGCGATTAATCACACATTTTTTATCTGTTCTAAATGTTCCTTAGATGGATATTTGTCAGGTTTGTAATACACTTATCAACATATGAGTGGACAAATATGCTTTATGCAAATGTTTATTATCATTTGATCAATGACAAATATTCTCATGAATATTAAACATAACAACCTCTGAACATTAAAAATATCCGCCTCAATTCAACCTGGAACCTCTCATACAATTACAGTGTGTGTGTGTGTGTGTGTGTGTGTGTGTGCGCGCGTTGGAGCTATGTGCAACTCAAGGCATATGCTCGAACGGGAGCTGCCTGGACGCTGCAATCATGTTGCTCGCACTATCCGAGCTGAGTGTGCTGACTTTTCGTACAATGTCCCGCTGTCTGGCTTCCTGCATAAAGTCAAGTGCTCGGCGCAGTTGTGGCGAAATGTAAATACAAAAAAAATAAATACAAAATATTTTAATGTTTTTGGGAAAAAAGACACATTTTTATTTTGAAGGCCCGATTTTCTAACGCTGTGCATGCAGTCGGCGTAGGACTGGAAGTACCGCAGACCATAAACGGCTTTGAAAACTTCTGTCACATAGTGATCATCTTCTCAATAAAACATCTTTGCTGATGTTTTTTCGAGTCTTCTGGCCTTTGATCAGAATCAAGAGTGTTGCCGAAGTCGCCACGGAGAATAACTTTGCGGTATAACCAGGGGTGCACATAACTGGTACGCATGCGCAGCAACAATCTGAAATGCGTACGGTCACTTGTGTCACAAAGCGCATTTGCGTACCGACGTACTTGTGAAGCTTTTCCAGAAGGCGGTTAGATCACCGGACGACAGAGTCGGTCTCCGTGTGCACAGACAGGGCTGCTGTTAACGTCGGTCTGTACAACGGAATTGTGCCAAAACTACGCCAACCGGCTGCGGAGGGAGACCCCCCCCCCCCTTCACTGGAGAACTGTGTTACAACGTTCACGGTCTGCGGTCACGAGACTATCCACCATCATCTCATTAAACCTTTTTTAAAGCATACTTTAGTTCTGTGAAGGGATATATGTAATGTACTTCACTTTAATTCATATTGTATGCTGAAAAGCGTATATATCACAGCATGATTTTTTGTTGAATAGATTTGAGTGGTTAAAAATTTCAGGTCCCGAGGCCTGACCAGTTGAGAACCACTGATCTAGAGAAAGTCAGGGACAAGAGAAAATAATTGCTTTTCAAGGTTTTATTAGTAGATATTTAACCTTTTCAAATGTGTATAAATAAAAATACTGTTGTTTAAAACGACATTTTAGTATATAGTTTTTTCCTCAATAACTTCTGGATATGTCAGTTGTTGAAGTGTCACCTGTCTATGAAGGAGGCCAGCTCCTCTTTGACCAGCAGTGTGGCGATGTTGGCTTGTGGTCCGTTCAGACTGCTCTCAAACAGTTTGACCGGCAGCGGCTGAGACCCTGGTTGCCCTGGAAGGCAACAGGAAAACAAAACTTCAGAAAACACACACACACACACACACTTAACCCCCGAGCCTGTTTTTCAAGTGTCGGGATCGAAAATGACATTCCCAGAACAAATGACTATAAATTCTAAAAAGGGTTAAATTAATAATCTTTCTTTCTCAAATCAAAGTTAAATCTGTGAGTTGGATGTAGAACAGTCAGAATCAATATAGATGTTTTTATTTTAAAGTAAATGAGCTCAGGGCCATCTAAGCTAATTTACAGATGGCCCTGAGCTCAATAGATTGCCCGGAAAAATGCACGCGGACGAAATGACGCACGAAGGGTTTGGGGGGCCTCCCCCTAGAAAATTTAGATTTTTGCAGGTCTATGCTGTCTGGTGCATTCTCTAGACTGAATTATAAGATGAACCACCACAATATTGTACAATTTCAATTTTATTCTTCATTTCACTTGTTTGTTTGTTCTTGTTTGTGTTTGCTCGCTTGCATGCCCTGCATAGCTTTAAGAAACACTTAAGTTGTTGGTCAAGACATTACATTCAGTTATAACTGCCAAAACAAACATTATTTACACGATTATGGCCCCTGTTAAAAATGTTTGTAATGTTATCTACTGTAAGTTGGTCGAACGAATGCCTCCTCATCCGGAAGCTGACAGAGCAGACCCGAGGAGCAGTCTTGAGGAGCCGAGCGCATCCGTGAAGCACACAAAATGGCGACGTCAGAGTTCCCGTTAGCCGGGTAATCTAAATCTCTTCGGTCAAAATGTCGGGTCAAAATAATTTCCCTTTAGAGCAATACCGCTTCAGTTACGCCACTTATGTGACAGACAAGAAGAGTATGTGACAGACAAGAATAGTCAATTCTAATGTCTAACACTTAATGTGGAGAAAGAGATTTCCTGGATGGGTTGATTGTGCGTTGATCTGTTGGTAATGCCTCGGGGTTCCGGTGGGCATGTAAACTAATGCATAATGCTGCGCTATACTTTGCGGCCTCACCCAGTTGCATAGCGACACTTATTGTTTGGGTGTCTTTTAATAAGCAGGTAGTCCTATCATTAGCTAGAACTAGCTAGATCTGATCGATATGGACATACACGCGAGTGAAGTCTAATCTGACGGGAGAGAGAGAGAGATCAGCTGCTGCTGACGAGTCGACACGCAGCTCTGCATGATCACATGCAGCGGTGAGCGGAGCTACACACACACACTTCAGGTTAGAATATCACACGTAGCTATTTTAATTACCTCTCTAACTATCGTAACTAGTTATAGATAAGTTTAGTTTTACTGTCGGGTCATTCATTACTGGATCCGCGAGCTGCATGATTCTAGCATAATAGATTGCCCGATCGGGCAACCAGCAGGTGAGGCTTCATTGCCCGAGCTAAATACTAGATGGCCCGGGCCATCGGGCAGTCCTTAATGTCGAGCCCTGTGATAGCAAATTGATTTCTGGCTTGCAGACCGTACCTGTAGCCACGATAGTGACCAGTTTATCTTGAGCCAGGCTGACGAATCTGTTGCAGCAGGTCTCACTCCAGGTGTTTCCATCCAGAGGAATTATTTCTGACAGACAGCAGTGGATTGCCTGGAAAGCAGAAAAAACACTTCTTGAAAAAGTCTTATATTACAGCACCCATAGATAATGTTGTTTTCTTATCACAAAAGCGTAAAAATATTTATTAGTGGATCAGTCAAATCTTTGTTCTCACCATGGAAGGAAGGGCAAAGAACTCGTCCTTGATCTTCCTCAAGTCGCTCACTGACAGAATCTTTTTAATGCCGAAGTCGACATACTGCACCTCCACTTTCTTGCCTGCCGGATTACCTACACACACACACACACACACACACAACATCGCTGTTACTTTATTGAAAGACTGTGCACTCAAGGAAAAATACTGAGGAGTTTTGGCCTGAAAGAAACAAGGATCATAAGAGAAACTAGAATGTTTGATTCGGCACCTGTGTTTGTGTATGTACAGTGGGGCAAAAAAGTATTTAGTCAGCCACCAATTGTGCAAGTTCTCCCACTTTAAAAGATGAGAGGCCTGTAATTTTCATCCTAGGTATACTTCAACTATGAGAGACAGAATGAGAAGAAAAATCACTGTCTGATTTTTAAAGAATTTATTTGCAAATTATGGTGGAAAATAAGTATTTGGTCAATAACAAAAGTTCATCTCAATACTTTGTTATATACCCTTTGTTGGCAATGACAGGTCAAACGTTTTCTGTAAGTCTTCACAAGGTTTTCACACACTGTTGCTGGTATTTTGGCTCATTCCTCCATGCAGATCTCCTCTAGAGCAGTGATGTTTTGGGGCTGTCGCTGGGCAACACAGACTTTCAACTCCCTCCAAAGATTTTCTATGGGTTTGAGATCTGGAGACTGGCTAGGCCACTCCAGGACCTTGAAATGCTTCTTACGAAGCCACTCCTTCGTTGCCTGGGCGGTGTGTTTGGGATCATTGTCATGCTGAAAGACCCAGCCACGTTTCATCTTCAATGCCCTTGCTGATGGAAGGAGGTTGTCACTCAAAATCTCACGATACATGGCCCCATTCATTCTTTCCTTTACACGGATCAGTCGTCCTGGTCCCTTTGCAGAAAAACAGCCCCAAAGCATGATGTTTCCACCCCCGTGTTTCACAGTAGGTATGGTGTTCTTTGGATGCAACTCAGCATTCTTTCTCCTCCAAACACGTCTTGTTGAGTTTTTACCAAAAAGTTCTATTTTGGTTTCATCTGACCATATGACATTCTCCCAATCTTCTTCTGGATCATCTAAATGCTCTCTAGCAAACTTCAGACGGGCCTGGACATGTACTGGCTTAAGCAGGGGGACACGTCTGGCACTGCAGGATTTAAGTCCCTGGCGGCGTAGTGCGTTACTGATGGTAGCCTTTGTTACTTTGGTCCCAGCTCTCTGCAGGTCATTGACTCGGTGTGGTTCTGGGATTTTTGCTCACCGTTCTTGTGATCATTTTGACCCCACAGGGTGAGATCTTGCGTGGAGCCCCAGATCGAGGGAGATTATCAGTGGTCTTGAATGTCTTCCATTTTCTAATAATTGCTCCCACAGTTGATTTCTTCACACCAAGCTGCTTACCTATTGCAGATTCAGTCTTCCCAGCCTGGTGCAGGTCTACAATTTTGTTTCTGGTGTCCTTTGACAGCTCTTTGGTCTTGGCCATAGTGGAGTTTGGAGTGTGACTGTTTGAGGTTGTGGACAGGTGTCTTTTATACTGATAACTGTATTAATGGCACCTGTTTGAACTCGTTAACGAGTGGAGGACAGAGGCGGCTCTTAAAGAAGAAGTTACAGGTCTGTGAGAGCCAGAAATATTGTTTGTTTGTAGGTGACCAAATACTTATTTTACAGAGGAATTTACCAATGAATTCATTAAAAATCCTACAATGTGATTTCCTGGATTCTTTCCCCCCATTCTGTCTCTCATGGTTGAAGTGTACCTAGGATGAAAATTACAGGCCTCTCTCATCTTTTTAAGTGGGAGAACTTGCACAATTGGTGGCTGACTAAATACTTTTGTTGCCCCACTGTATATGTGCATGCTACAAACAAGGGCTGCTCAATTAATCGTATTTTAATCGCGATTACGATTATGGCTTGCAACTATTACGAAAACAACGTAATCTAAATAAAACGATTATTATTATTACTTTTTTTTGGTTTTTCAGTTGAATATACTTAAAGTTCAGGGTAATCAACTGTTAAAAACATACTGTTCAAATGTTTTATTCTCCAATAAATGGATGTTTTCAAAGTCAATGAATAATAGCATTTAATAATCGCAATTACAATTATTGACCAATAATTGTAATTATGATTTTTGCCATAATCGAGCAGCCCTACTACAAACTGACTGACTTTAATAGTATAGTTATTATTCAATGAGTATTTCACTTTTCTTATTTGTGTTCAATCTGTTTATATGGTCATATTTTACCTAATTGTATTGTGTTCAAAAGTTGTTTATTTGTGTACACACACACGATAATCGATAAATGGACTTATCGCACGATAAATAAAAATGGACTCGTGCAGTGTAGCATCCAAATTAATAATATAGCGACAAGCAGGAGACAACGTGTGACTTACTCAAGGGGAATTTAAAGTGAAATGGAATTGGTTAAAAAACTACACATCTCCGGTGTGGCAGTATTTTGGATTCAAGCCAAATCAACGAGGCAAACCTACGGATTTGAATGAGCCGTTTGTTTAAAAAAGTTAGCGACAAAAGCTAGAAATACCACAAATCTTAAACTGCACCGAGAGCCCCCACCTTCCCGACAGTTTGCAATCAAAGATGCATTTGCACGACAATGCAAACATGTTGGTGTTCCTAGCTAGAAATCGCAATCATTTCCAGGAAAATGTATCGTCCAACTAAATTAATTATCGCGACAGGCCCACACACACCCTCACCTATGATCTGAGCTCTGTACCACAGCTTGCCCTTGAACCGGGCGACGCAGGCCTGCTCCATCACAGGACAGTAGATGTTGAAGTCTTCATCTCCAGCCATAGTCGTCGCATTGTAACAATCCTGAAGCTTTGCAAAGAGCAGCAAAGACTCCATGTTCTCAACCTGGAGGGGGAGGGGCAAAGAGAGAGTGTGACAGAGGAAATTAAACGTACAAAATATAGTGACAATAAAAAAGGAAACAATCTAATTATTTTTAGGGAGATGCTAAACGTGAAAACTGCTCTATTTTATCTTCACAGTACATGCTCTCTAGTTAATCTGAATGATATCCCTGACATCTGTGCCCTGTTGGTATAAAGTGCATGCGAGCGTCTTTACAACCACCTGGATGTAGAAGTCAGTGGGGGTGTTGATGTGGGACACAACAGCATTGACCTCTGTGTCGACCTTGGGACAATCAGGAGGGTAGAACAGCAGCGTCCTCATGCCCAAATTCACTGGAGCATAATAATACCTGAGGGCAGTTGTTGGAGAGAAGGCTAAAGTTAGGACCTGGACGAACACAATGGGTTTATTTCCCATATTTTCTTTTTACAAGGTGCTTTATTTCAAAGCATCTATAGAAGTAGGAATATTTGTAGGACTCCATCACCATTTTTTACATCTTTAACAAAACCCTAACTCCTCACAATCAGAAAATGCTTCTAATGGAGAACGGAAGAAAAATACAATTTTTTTTTGACATTTGAGAATTTAGCTATAATATAATACAATAAATATATATTATAGTGATTTACATCTACTTGATCCGCAGGCCAAGTCAAACCTGCTGTATGGTCCATTTCTTGGATTTTGGAAACAATTATTTTTACTTCATTTCAATACATTTGGATTTTTGGACTCAACAAAAGTGGAGTTATTGAGTTGGAAATAATGCTACACAGCCACCACTGGAATCTCATTCTTGGAATATTATAATACTCATACATTTAGGCTAATCTTAATCTGCAAAAATATGTGTTTGAAGACAGCGTTTCCGCCAGGGGGGCGTCTTGCCGTCCAAAAATAAATAAATCGAGACAAGATCGAGAGTTTTTATCGCTTGAAATGACGAAAAGGAAAAAGGACAAGGACATCCCTCTGTTGGAGGGGCAAAGGAGTCTGGTGGGATTATTTTCGCCGCCAGCAAAGCGTTTTCCTGTGACGGAAAGTGTACTGCCAGCGAGCCTTGGCGGGGGGTGCTAGTGGAGCACGCGCGTGAACTGCGAGCGCTGGAGCCTCGCAGCGGCGAAACTGAGGCTCCAGCACGCGCGTGAACTGCGAGCGCTGGAGCCTCGCAGTGGCGAAACTGAGGCTCTGTGGTAAACTGTGGTAACATGAAGAGCCGTTTGGGAGCCGAAAGAGCCGGCTCTTCTTAGTGAGCCGAGCCCAATTCCCATCACTAATACGTAAAGAGATAGTATCTATAACTTAAGGGATGGCTCAATTCAAAATTCAAGTCACGTGACACGACGTCCACCCCCCTCTCAGCCCTGGTCTGGCGGAAACACTGTTTGAAGAGGAGGAACAGACGTGCACGTGAGAATTGAAATGTCTGAGTTATGAATACAGGCTTTAACTATTTGGTAGAGCTCTAATATATTGCATCAAATCAAATAAATACTTTTTTGAAAATCACTTTTTTCGTGGTAATTAGCACGTGTACCTGGCCACTTCGTTGAGGACGAGGTACTCTCTGACGGAGATGGGATTGCCACTGGACTGATTGACGGGAACTTTATTCAGGTCCACCAGCAGAGTGTCTCTGTCCTGACCCATATGTCTCATATCCACCGCTGCAGAGCCCACCATACGGCTGAATTTCACCTGAGCATCTTTTTTCCAGCCCTTTGTCTGAACAAACAAAAACAGACAGAGTAAACACACCTACTGCTGCTTTTTGGTAAAACCCCACAATATAAACTCATTATGAAAACAAGCTGAAGGGAAAACACTTCACAAACCAGAATAGTGACTTTGGTTAACATGAGTGTATCCTGCAGCAGACTCTTAATTCCCTGGTAACATTAGTATCAATCTTTATTATCTTATTATCACAATTGTCAAAATAAACATTCGTAAACAAACATGTGCAAGTTCTCTTCAGCTCAGCTTTTTAAAAACTTTTTATTAAGGTTTTATTATTATCAGGAACAACAATACAAACAAACAAACAAAAGTAGTGTCAGAGATCGAAGAATGATCTATACATAATGTAACTAAGGTCAGGGTTCGCTGTGACTTAGTGAAGGGTCTTGTAGGCAGTCCACTTGAACTGTTTCTTGAATTCTGGTGGTTGCATTCTGAGCACATTGGTGAGTCTTTCCATATGGAGTATTGCTCTAACCACTTCCAACCAGTCATTGGCTGCAGGGGGTTCCTCCTGTAGCCATTTCCTGGTAATTGCTTTTTTCGTTGATGCCATCAGTATACGAACAAGATATTGGTCTCCGTATTGGACAGTGCTCCTTGTGAGGTTTCCTAAATAAAAGTACTTCAAAAGTGTTCTGGACCTCATATCCCAAAATCCACTTGAGCACAGTCCATACATCAATTGTCTCTGCTTTTTGAATGTGTTATTTCAAATGTTTGAAATGGACAGCATATGATAAAGCATTTATCCTTGTCCTCACCAGGGAAGGACATTATTACAAAAACAGATTGTGTATTTAATAAAGTCTCAGTGGTTCTTACCAGGTCATAGGGGACCAGGTCCTTGAGGGAACATCTGATGGCCTGAGGGGCGAAGTTACTCAGCACCCGATTCACCCCCTCATACACCTTCCTCAGCAGGGTGTTCACCGCCTGCAGGGAAGACTCAGTGCTCCCCTCCTCCCTGAAACGGAGACGAGAGGAACATACAATAATAACACATACCTTGAATACTGAGAAAAGGCATTGAAAAAAAACCAGTCCAAATAAATTGATGGAATAGTTTCTCTAAATAAAAGCGAAATGCTAAAATAATCGTTTAATGTCATTATCCATGTACAATGAGAGAAATAAATGCTTCTCACTTTCAAAAAGGTGCCATCAAAACAAAAAACATCACAACATAAAACAATAAATACACGCAGCATGCATACTTAGGAATAAGGAATAAAGTGCAGTAATTACTTCCAGGGGTATCATCACGTGAAACACCAGGAGAGCAATAATTGGTGTTTGGTGCGAGTGAAATCAATAGAGTTGAGAGCTTACTCCACCAGGCACAAACAATTTTCGGGCTGGAAAAGTAGGGAGTGCCAAGCTACATTTAGGCCCAATCCCAAATCACCCCCTCGACCCTACCCCTCCGTGACGGAGTCCGTCTGTAGCCACACTCGCAGCTGAATGAAGTTCCCTCCGTTAAGGGTTAAGGGTATAAATACAGCGGCAAGCTTTGGGACGGCCTCCCCTCTCTCCGGCAGAAACAGGAAATGCCGTAACTGTATGTAACAACGGTTTCAAATCAATGTAACTTAATAACTCAAATAAAACTCCAAACATCTTTAATTGTGTTACTTTTTTGTAAAGCTCTTTTAGTTTTAAACCCGATGTTTATAAGCTTCTTAGTTTTTGCAACGGTCTGTAAATAAACACAACTTTATTATAAAATGCACACATTTACCTTTTTCTAGACTAAACACAGGTTTGATCCTAAGTTAAAAACATATGAGGTTATCATGAGGTTGTTAACATCGCAGTTTATCAGTGGATGTTTGCTGGAACTACTTGTTAACAGCCTGTTTCCTGACGGACACACACAGCGTTGAGGCCGGTCAGGTAGAAACCGGTCTCCAGTCAGCACCGCTGCAGACTCGCTGTTTGAGGGCTTGATAGCCCACTCCGCCTCCACACCGCTCCACACTCGTTGGTTTGGAACAGCACTTAATATGGCGGACCCTCCGCGCGAACGGAGGGGGAGTGTGTAGGGGTAGGGTGTAGGGGGCGGTTTGGGATTGGGCCTTAGTTTTTCTGTCTAGTGCTTCAGAGAGGTTGTGGTCAAACTTGATTGCGGCAGTAAATGGAATTTAGACTATGATTTAACTAGAAACACAACTTTTGTGTAAGCCAAAACAGATACATTTTTACACTATATAATGACTTCTGTTGCTGCCTGAGGAAACCTTTTTTTGGCCTTATGTCCACCATGAGTGTGTGTAGTACCTTTGTATGGGGAGGCGTATGTTGAGGCCAGAGTCGAGGAAGAAGACTCGGACACTGGCCAGCTGAGTGACTGGACAATCTTTCCCTGCATCAACACGTCCGATCTGCAGGACTGAAACCACACAGGCCCGACACCACAGACCCTCCTTCGACTTCACAAAGATCAAGGAGCCTGGAGAGGAGCGGAGAGACAAAAAGCTGAATCACAAACACTGTCAGTTTTACTCCGCTGTGAGAGGATGAGGGGGGGGGGGATGTGTGTGATGTATTCTCTCATATCTATTATTATGTCATATATTAATATATCATCAATATATCGGTGCTCAGTTACAATTATTAATGTATCATCAAAGGGGTGTACCTAGTATACTTTGTGTTTGATTTACTCAACTATAATTAAGTGACGATACTGCCTGTAACCATACACTTTCATTGGTACATGGAAAATGCTTAAACTTGAAATTATAACTTGATATTTTCTCTCTTTTCATAATCTTTTTTAAGGTGAGGCACTACAGGTGAATAGGGTACTTTTTTAACTTAAAGATATCAGCTAGAAATGTCTCCAGGTAATTTCTTACATTAAGACATTTGTTTTTTGTATTACCAGTTTTCTGAAATAGCATGTTTAAATATGCAAATGAGCCATTCTCTCATTAAATATGCGCATATTTTAACACATTTCAGGAACACAATTCTGAACATTGGATAAAGCCAGGTTCAAAATTCTTGTTTCATTTTGTAGTCACATTAGAATCCAAGGCCTTTACAGAAGGGACTTTGAATATCTCTTCTTATCACTCCATAAATCAGAAAATACAGTCAACAGCCCTACAATATCAATTTTCGCCATGTTTTTAGTAGGGATGCTCCGATCGATCGGCCACCGATCGAGATCAGCCGATACTCACTCTCTACCGATCGATCGGTGCTCTCTAAACATGCCGATCGCGAGAGCCGATCGCATGACTTAAAATACATGACACTTTTCTCTGTGTGCGGCAAAACAAGCTCGCCAAAATGGCTTCACCGGTCTGGCATTATTTGAAGGTGACAGTAAAATAGCGGAATGAAACGTGTGTGAAGCAGAAATCCTGCAGCTCCGCCCGCTGTGACGGACCGGTGAGCGGAGCAACACACACGCTAAGAGTTAGACCTTACGCACTTAGCAATTTGATCTACCTCTGGAACAAGCTAAACTAGTTATAAATATATGTATTCTTCACTGTCGGGTCACTCATTACTGGATCAGTGAGCTGCATGAGATACTGACAGGCTGTCAGGGGAGGGGGAGAGCGCTTCCGCTCATTTCTCCCGTGTTATTCTCCAAAGTGAATGTAAACTTGAATAATTTACATCATTTGAATGTAATAATTAAGTTGATTGTTGTTTGTGGCAGCTCCAGTGAATGAGCCCCATTAACTGAGTTTTAAATCTTCCATTTAAGCCCCGCCCACTCGATCGGATCGGCCGATACTGATTCCGGCCCCAAAATTGGCGATCGGAGCATCCCTAGTTTTTAGGTATAAAATGTTATATAATTCAGGCTATGGATGATATATGAACAAACCCTTCAGTAAAAGCCTTCAGAATATTGATAGGAATATAACTGGAAGGTTTGGTGTATGATTTGGCCTGGCCGATTATCGGGGCCGATATTCCGCATTTGACCGATTATCGGTATCGGCCTTTTTTTTATTATCAAATTGCCGATAAAACTTTGGCTCTGATGCGGCCGTTTCTCTGGCTCACCACTCTCTGTACACGAGCAATGTCCCGCCCACAGCGCTATCTGAAGTGTCAATCAACACTGAAGATTTTCCAGGCGAGAGCCAGCCAGAGAGGCGGGACCTTCACAGATTACAGGCAGGCGCGAGGAACGCAGACACAGACAGAGGCAAGCAGCAGCGCTGTGTGGCAGAGCCATACATGTGTTAAACCGAAGTTCAATAAACATCCCAATCCCCTATGCTGAAGTTGCAAAAACACCACGATCTTATGATCCAATTCTATCAGTTTCCCAGTTACACAGGGACGCGGGAAGTCAGTCAGAGTTGGGGGTGCATGCAGTGTCTCGCAGCGGAGTAACTGTGGTGTGGGGGGGGGGCTGCGAGTGGAGCCTCGCAGTTCTTCAGGTTGATATGTGAAGCTCATTAGCTAGCCATCATGTATCTAGCAAATGTTTAGCAAAATATTAGAAGTGAGGCTACTAGACTGACGTTAGGTCTACTGCAATAGCCTCACTTTTAATATTTTGCAAAACATTAGCTAGCACTAGTGTTTTGCAGTTGCCAGAAGCTTATTGGGATTTTATGCTTGATAGACAGATATAATAAATTAAGCATTATTGTTAGTTAAGCATGTCAGCCTGCAGCCCCACTTCTTGTCTCTCTAACTCATTGCAGATGGCTGCACTAAAGAAAAAGGGCAGAGAGGAAACCAGTTGTATGTTTAAAAAGTTAATTAAACATAATATATGCTTAAATGCATTTCAAAGAAGTTGTGTTGGAGTTTTGTTATTCTACATTTTGACACCAAGATTTTCTGATTTTACTGCAAATGTATATCGGTTCCAAATATCGGTTATCGGTCTCCTTGATTACTAATAATCTGTATCGGCCTTGAAAAAGCCATATCGGTCGATCCCTAGTACGTGCTACTGAAGTGGAAATTTCGGACTCGGAGTAGGAGAAAAAACTCATTTTGAGAAAACGACCTTTAAAGATTGCAGTGAGGCGCTAGCTAAACCCTCCTGTTCTTTGGATGACAGCTTGCGCCTCAACGCACTCCGTGAAGGTGTTTCATGTTCATTTTTTTAACCTTGCTTCGTGCAAGTGACAATTGTTGTCGTCTTCTCTGTGAATGTTCTTTTCGCCGTTCTTTTGCCATTTTGAGATTACAATTTCCAGCGGAAAGCTAACCAGGAAGTGTTTTAGCACACCACGTGACGCATCTGAACGAATCACGTTAACACCAGCCAATGAGATTTTGTTTCTTGGTATAAGACCCCTTTGCACTTTCACGATTGTTTGCTGATACAAATTTGGAAATTTGGATCCGATGAGATTGTGCAGGAGAGCTTACGAACGATACCTCTGATGACATGGTGCACACAGCGGTCGCGGTACTTTATGTTACGTTGAATGCTAACTTTTGGTGAATTTTAGGAGAAATATACAGACGCAAATAGACAAACTATAGTAAAATAAACACCTAAATGTGTATTTTGTACATTTTGCTTCGAAAAGCCTGAAAGAATGGAATCAAAATACCACAAAATCTCAAAATTGACCAGTGTCTGCCGTGTTAAGGACACAAAACACACACCATTCTCCACTTTGTCACTGGAAGTAAAGTGGCAACTGTCTCTCCCGCAGAAGACGTTTATCTTCTCGGAGAGGTTCTCACTTTCGCTGTTCTCCGCCTCGTAGCGGACGTAGAAGTGACTTGGATTCACAATGTGGGTTACAATCACCATCTGGAGGACTAGGAGAGAGGAGAACCAGAGAGGAAGGAAGGAACGGGGGAAGAGGAATCAAGAGGGTAGGTAGAGAAAAGACATTTAAAATCCAGGTCATTGGGTTACAGACAAACAACATTAAAATAAATATACAACAGTTGACTATCCCTACAATCTGCCTGATTGCCAAAAGACTGATTTATCTTTTTCCTTTGGATTCTCCCTGCGTCACCATCCAGCTCAGGGCCGGTGGGTGGGGGAGCTGCAGCAAAATAGAAAGCATTGGCAAACATTACGGTTTCTCCTCGGCCTCAAATACAGTCAACTTCATGTTCTGATTTGATGTGACATTGATTAAATCAAAAACACACCATGTCCCTTGTACAGCTCCTCGATGATTACGTCTGGATCTCTAGAGTGTGACGTGTCGTTCTGGAGAGGACGGTTGGAACTGCCAAAGGGAATCGGAGAGGAGCCTTGGGATAACGGACTGCGAGATCTCGGGCTCTCCTGGTTTTGTTTTGGACGAGTGGGCCGGTCGTTGCCAGAGGGAAAGTTATAGTTTCTGTCCCTGCCCTCTGCACGCTGCAGTGAGGACTTCCTGTTGAAGCTGCTCGGCTCATGGTGTTTGGGCGGCGGCTCAGACAACCTAAAAGATATATAATAATAATTCAAGTACATCCTTTCAAACAGAACTTTTTATTCAACATTGCAAATTAAATGTGAAATAATATTCAAATTATATATAATAAATAAAACCAATACATTTAATTATAACAAATTAATTAAAATCAAACACAACCAAAACAATCAATTAAATAGACTCAGCCTGGAACACAGAGCTCTCTCTCTCATATATATATAAATAAATACATAAATATGAGCACATTGTCTCAAGCAAAAACACCTTCCTTAAAATAGCAGTCAAGTGTACAGTCCACTGTCCATACAAAGACCCAGATGCCTCAACAGGCCATATTCAAATCTGTATTTCAAAGATTTCGAGCTAGGAACACCAACATGCATTGTCGGGCAAATGCATCTTTGATTGTAAACTGTCGGGACGGTGGGGGCTCTCCATCTCCAGCTGCCGTGTTTGCTCCGAGCTGGGAACACGGAATGGGGTGGTTGTGTTTCAGGTGCAGTTTAAGGTTGGTCGTATTGCTAGCTTTTGTCGTTACAATTTAGGCATTTAGCAGACGCCTTATTCCAAAGCGACTTACAATGAGCAATTACAGGGACATTCTCCCTGGAGTAACTAGTAAGGGCACACTAGTGGTGGTGTTCCAGGTGGGATTTGAACTTGCAACCTTCCGATCATCAGCCCACCTCACTATCCATTAGACCAGCTGCCACAGATACCTTTTTAAAACAAATGCGACACACCGCCCGGCTCATTCAAGTCCGTAGGTTCGCCTCGTTGAAATATTCCCACACCGGAGATTTAATATTAGGTTTTGCAACCACTTTAACTTCCCCTCGAGTAAGTCACACGTTGTCTCCTGCTTGTCTCTATATTATTAATGTGGCTGCTACACTGCTGCACGCGGAGTGTCCTGACCTGGCTGTGTGTGAGCCCCGCTCCTCACAGCGCGCCGGGCTAAAATGCTGGTCACATCCGGCAATGGATGTAAACGGCAATTTATCGAGCTCAGAAAAGTTATCGAGTCTATTTTTATTTATCGTACGATAAGTCAATTTATTGATTATCGCGACAGGCCTACATAACACACATTGACTTGACAAGAACTACAGGCAGCAGATGTAAGATTTTAAGTATTGCTTGGTGTAGTTTGTTCCTGTTCATCATTGTTCAGAACCAAGAGCATCCCCCACACAGAGGGCTCCACATTGAACACAAGCAATGTAAACTTTTCTTGCTGGAGTTCATGTTTTTGTAACAATATGGGCCCTTTAAGATAGAAAAACTACAACAACAAGTTCAACAACAGTAACCTACAGTAGAAGCATGTATTTAACAACAATGTATGGTGACATCTGAAGTAGAATAGAAGAGAGAAACTCCTCGTGGTCAACAGACTGGCAAAAACAAATGCTGTGTAATGATGCTCTTTGTTGAGGTTTACATTTCCTGTTCTTAGAAAAAGCATTTGAGAGACTTTGAACCCTAACTGAGTCTTAAATAAATAACAGAGATATTTAGGGACTCACAGCTTTGGGTCGCCGACTTCAATCGCCAGAGACAAAGCCAGACTCGGTTTCAGACAATCGATCTGGAAAACACTGCTACAAAACAAAACATACAAACAATACATACATATAAATAAAAACATAGGTCAAAGCCTGTCTCTTATTTGGCTTCATTTATATAAGAAAATAGCAGGGCAGAAACTGTTTCAAGTACATCCATATTTCAAATGTATCTTTTATTTTGATATTCAACACTATGTTGTTTCCCTTTTACCTTGCTAATACAGAGGACAACAGTTTTATACAGTACATTGTAATTGCATTATTTGTATCATGTACATCAGGGCTATTCAATTAGTTTGGAATGCGGCCGGTTGATGAAAATGATCCAAAGCAAGGGGCTTGAAATATGAGCAATCATATTAATAGCTTCAGATACAGTAAACAGCATAGTGGAGTGCTTATATTGTGTTTAATTAAATCAAACAATATAGCCCCAAGGCCTTTCTAGATCTAAATGGCAAGTTCAGAACTCAGTACATGTGAAGCTAATTTAACCATCAACATAATTTAATTTAGGTGAAATGAACTAATCATTCACGCAGAGATGCAATAAATGAGTTTGTCACTACAGTAGCTAGTATGTGGGTTCGAAACCCTGAGCCCGCCGATCAGGCAATGTCTTCCCCTCTATCTCTCAATGTAACACCCTCTCTAGAATAAAAAAGGCAAAAATAAAAGTAGATTACTTTTTAACATTATACTCAAAGGGCCAGTAAATATCACCACGGGGCCGGATTTGGGCCGCGGGCCGCCAATTGACTAGCCCTGATGTACATACTGTTGCAATGGTGAAATAACACATCAGGTCCAACTAGGGGTGGGCGATATGACGATATCACCCCTAATATATTTTCAGAGATATCATATCTATCGTGATCGTGCACCAGGGGTAGGATTTTCACGGCGGCCGTGAAGCCCCGAAAATAATTGCACGTCCTACGGACACCATGGCCTGCGTACCCCTGATAATGTTAAAATCTCTAACTTGCTCTAAAAGCGTCAGAACAGTGGTTTCTGAACTGCGTTATGCTGACGAAATGCGAATATTCTCGCCTGGAGAGGGAGCGGGGCTTATATCCATGTAAATACTGTGGTGGAAACCAACTACGACAAAATCAACCTATTGTACCGTGGTTTAATTGTAATGCACGTTTCAAAATGATGCCGAAGTAACTAAATACTGATAACGGTTAGTAAAACCCAAGCTGTCTAGTCAGGATTCAGACAATATTGCACTTCATTTATTGTCTTGGTTGATTCTGTTGGCTTATATTTTATTATATCAATAAGGTATTTATATTGTTTTTCCCCTTTGAAACAGATGTTCAGTTATGCTAAAGTCTTTGATTGCACTTCAAGTCTAAAGTTTACATTTTAATTGTATGGCACTGACTTTTCCTCATTGATGTTTTACTTAGTTATGTTTTAATCACTGCTAGTGCCTAAAACAGAAAGTGAATTTTTATACTGAGAAACTGTGCCTTGAATATTTTATTTAGCAAGAGAGTGCACTTTACTTGGTGAATAAACCAGTGTTACCGTTTGTTGTGTAGGGTGTAGGCCTACCTACTTGAACACTGAGGAAGCCATATCAAAATTCCTGTTGAATTGTTCACTCAGGGATTCATGCAGAATTAAAACCAGCTTGAAATGGTATTTTGGTCTGTTACTCCTTTTTATTTTAGTGTGTTACCTTGTAGGTGCTTGTACTGTTAAGTAACTTGAAAAATAACCATAATAACCGACATGAAAAAATATCATCTATCGTGATACTGCTTAAAAAATATCGTGATATTGTATTTTTCAGTATCGCCCACCCCTAGGTCCAACATAAAGCAAACAAACATCAGGCATAAAATGACCAACCTCAATCCAGAGCCCAGAGTAATGCATTTAACATCGAAGGACTGCTCATCCACAGGGGCCTGCAATGTCTCCAGAACCTGTCAAACACAAACAAGCGGCTTATTAAAAAGCTGTATTTTCAAATCAATTTGCTTAAATGCATTTCTTTAATGGGGAAATTGTGGGAAGGGGAACGTAAAGGCTGCATTAGACTTGCATTTACAGTAGTCCGTTGGCATCTGACCTTACATTGTATGCTTAAAGACATGTTCATACCTTATCCAGGGTGCAGTACTGCTCCAGAAAGGGGACACGGCGTACTTCTCTGACCATTTGCATGGCAATCTCCAGGGCCTTCATCTTCTTCTGGACGCGGCACAATTCTACTCTACCGGTGGAGAATCGAGCGTTTAATTTCCTCAGCTCACTCATCTCCTCATCCTTCCTGTTGACAGAGAAATCACATGCTTCTGTTATCCTTAGAACAAAATCTGATATGTAAGATTAACAAGATAAAATAAACAATCTGAAGAGACAAAAAAGTGTATGTTTACACATTTCATATGAATGGTTTCCTGAAGAAAACAGATAACATCCATACCACTTCTGAATAGCTTGTGAAGCCTTGTCTGCAGCTTGCGTGATCTCAGACTCCAGCCGAGCTCTGTCCCTCTTCACCTGATCTGCCAGACCAGTCTTAAGAGTCTGCAGAGATGAAATATAGTTTTTGTTAATTACTTATTCGATTCAAATGTCAATAACAATGTCTAAAATCAAGCCCAACATTGTGTGTGAAGTTTACCTCATTGATTTTGTCAAGAAGAGCATGATTTTCTGCAGCTTGGACCAACGCCTCATCCACCGCCGTTCTAATCTTCTCAATATCAGTTGACTGAATAAAGCACACAGACAGGGAGTTATTTTATATTATTTCCACCTAGAAACTCCTGGGTTCACACCATAGACTGTCAAGGTTCACATCAATCTACCTGCTCAACATCCTCGGTATTGGTGTTAATGTCCTTCAATGGTGATGATTCGTCCTTTTTGCGATAACTTGATCTGCTGCTGTTCAGGAGAATAAGACAACCAAACAGTTAGGTTAGGAGCTAATATCTTTAAGAAACTATAATACTACAGGTAATTTAAAAATGTATAACAGCATTTTACCTTTTCCGATTAAGTTTAGAGGTGTAGATGAGGCCAATGATTCCGCTGTCTTCCTGCAGGCCAAACACCCCACCTTCAGGAAGGGTGGAGTCCACCTGCAGAAAGTGAACTTTACGTATTTATTGACATCTCATACCACCTTTGCATCCTTGAACTGATGCTTCAGTATCCTTATGACAGTACCACAGCCTGGAGTTGTACAGTACCACATGTTGCACCTCCTGTTTTACACAAACATTTCGGTTCGGTACGTACCTCGGTTTTTAGGTCACGGTTCGGTACGTTTTCGGTAAAGCAGAAAAAATTATCGCAAAACAAATATTTTTTGGGGTTTTTTAATTATTAAACTGTGAAAAATGTATTCACTCAAATAAATACAAAATATAATAAAATAAACATTAAGGTGCAGCATTTCTACGAACTGAAATAATCTGTACTTGAACTTTACTGTACTAGCACTCACAAAACATAAAATATTTATTTTGGGTTTTTAAATTATTAGTAAACTATGAATATTCAATCAAATAAATACAAAATATAATAAAATAAACATTAAGGTGCAGCATTTCGACGAACTGAAATAATCTGTATTTGAACTGTACAAGCACTCACCTAAGCAGCCAGCTTGACATTAAGACTTGCTTGTCATTGTATTTTCATGTTTTTTTAACAAGTGTACCGAACCGAAGGGCCCATACTGAATATTCGGTACGAATACGTATACCGTTACACCCCTACTTACATTGTGAACAAGAGTAACCAACGGGCCATGATTATTTATAGAGGGAATATGTGACATTTATTTGCTTCTTCGGCTTGTCAATTTTCTTTAATATATACCAAACCTCATTCTACAATGCTACACTTATTTTAGGATATAATTACTGCTGCTATACTTATCCACCTGAATGTGTGCTTCTGTAAGTTGTAATATTTTTTTTTTATATATATATATATATATATATATAATAGTGTTCTTTTTATCTGCCTATATCTATATCTGTATTTCCACATGTATATTTTTCACATATATTGTGTTTTTAAAAAAAAATGCTATTTTGTTTCTATTTCAGAAATATTTTTGGACTTGTTTATTTCTTGTGTCTAAATTACTCTTATGTACATTGCCTTGTTGTTTATGCTGCTGCAATGAAAATTCCCAAGTCGGATCAATAAAGTACCGATCTATCTATACTTTGCTGTAACAATGTACATTTTCCATTTTAGGGACGAATAAAGGAATTCAGATTAAGTGCTAGACTCACAAAACAAATGATTTACTATCAATTTGGTAGAGTTACAATAGCTACATTTTAAGGATGCAGGCAAAAAAAAAATAGAAAATAAAGATTTTTCTGACTTTAGTTCAATTATGAGATGATTTGGTCCCTACTTGAGTCACTTTACCTTACACTCGGGACATGTGATGACATCGTCACTTTGAATGGACAGCAGGCAGGATGTGCAGTAGATGTGGGAACATAAAAGCACACGAGGGAGGTTGCCTTCAACTTCGTCCTCTGAAAAAGAGGAAAACACACAAAGATAAGCAGGAATAATGCAACTACAGTGTAAAGTATTTATGCAAAATGCAATGCATTTTTATAAAAGGTGATATTATTAATGTGTGTTTATTGAATTGGCCCCTAGCCCCGTCATTTTGAAAAGCAATTTTGAATATTCCTGACATTAAACCAACAACTTATTAGCAACTTTTTCTGCTTGTAAATAATAGGGAATATTTTACTCGGAGTTCAAAGGGCAGGTTTCGAGTCGCACTGGATACTTAGGTTGTTTCCTACAAAAAAAATGTGTCCGCTGCGTTGCTATTGCTAACCATGTAAGCTATTGAGTTTCGGCCATGTGTTGAGGCTCTTTTGTACACCATATAAGCAGCTTTGCAGAAGGGACAACATCTTCAATCGACAGATTTGATATGATACGTTACATTTAACACGCTTCAAAAATACATAAATATACTCGTTATGAGACTTTCGAGCACCTGCAATTTGCACAATTGGCATTAATTAGCATACATTATGCCGACAAGAGCTACAAAATGGCGTGGCCGATTCGGACAACTTTGGTGTGTTTTTATAAATGTATATTGAGGATGCGTAATCAATTTCTGACATTTGTAGGATTAAAAAAGTCAGTTTTAACCAGAAAGTGGCCTTATTTGTACTTTTTTAGTCGATTGAAGTTGGTTTTAACGTTTTAAGGGACTCAAAAGCTGCCATTTTGTATCCTTAAAATGTCGGAAATTGATTCAACACCCTTAATATTCTTCATTAATCACATCAAAACTGTCCAATTCGGCCATGCCATTTTTTAGCTAATGTCACATATGCGTAATTGTGCTAAATTATCAAACTTTTCAACATTTCCAAAAAACTATTAGCTAGTTGCTACTGTCTTGCTAGCTAGCTAGTACTAGCTTCCTAGCTAGCAGACGAATTGAGGTATTTCAACTAGCTTAAGTTATCGTAAAACACGATTTATGCGAGCTCTAAACTAAGAGAAAAGGACTGTACACTTCCTACCGGGCAGAGTAAAGGCTTCTCCACATCGCGTGCACATCTCAGCGCTGGGGTTATCGCCTCTTTCCATAATTTTGTATTTAAAGTGTAGAGGGGTTTTCTTTCGTCTGAAAACCAGAAAGGTGCGGTCGTCGTTGTCTGCCCACGTGGTTCAGGTGCGTTCAATGTCCCACCTTGAATAATGGAGAATAATTTGTTTTAATCAAAAAACAGCAGTGTACATTATGCTTGTCCAGCCTATCAAATTCACAAAATATAAACATTGAATACAATACACTTTACAATTCACATTCATTAATCTAATCTGAAATGCCATACATGTGTTTTGCTCAAATATAAATCTTCATCAATGTGCAGTGTTACTTTTAAATCTCGTGTGACATTATTTTTTGACCCCTTTTTGATCAACTGTATCATTAAGAATTGTGTCTTTAAACACGTAGGCTATTATATAAGAGCTATAAGTCAGCTCGGCTAGCAAGAACCAGTATACCAGCAAATTGTCTTAAGATAAAAGACTAAGACATAATCTGCTAAACAGCTATTTTGATTGAAAAAAAGTACTGATGTCATCTCAGCCTTGGCAGCTGTAATAAAGAATAAAGTCAATGGCCTAAGTGCAAATGATGTACTCTTTTCGGTGGCCACTAGGAGGCACTAAAGGCTAAAGCATAGGCTACGTCACACAGGTCTGGGGTGATGGGTTCACAAAGGCCAGATGGGAAAATTATAGCCTAGAGATCTTCAAATGTGCAAATATTCACTTTCTTTTTCCTGAAAATGGTAAGTAAGCCTCACTAGCATCACATTTCACCCAACTCAAGATCTCTACTTCATCCCTTTGTCTTTGGATCTCTGGGTTACAGGTGATGGTGAATGGACATTTTGGAAGATGCTTATTTTACATGAAGTGAAAGCTCTTTTTGTACCAATGTGTTTGACGCCTTAATGGATTAATTGTAAATAAACAGTGCAAGCTTACATCGTTTTAACCATGTTGTGTTTCTACTTTTAGTAAGTTCTTATCTGATTATCAATTACAGATGTGTAAAATAGCTGTTGTGCAAAATGGTCATGGAGAGGAAAGGTGTATTTTATGTTATGTTGCTTTGTGTGATATATTCTTTTGTTTGCTTTTGAACCAATTGCATGGCTCCTCAGCAGAGGTAACGGCAGCATGTCGCTCCTCTCCTCCATCCAGCATCACACCGCCGGAGGACAATGGCCATCCACCAAATGAAGCAGCAGTAACAGGAAGTGACAGCCGATAGAGAGCAGAGAGCCACAGACATCAGATGGTAAAGGTAAATTGTGTAGTATGCAAGATGGCCAGGACTCTAACCTTCAGAGAGCGTTCATCCAAATCCCTGGAGGGGGGAATTAAAGTGCAACGCATCACAGGGGTCTCTCCATTTGAGGCTGGCAGGATGCAGCCCTGAAGAACAAGTTGAAATACATGTGTTTCAACAGTTCGACTCCCACCTCTGCATCGCTGTCCCAATAAATACGGCTCCTGTTGTTGATCTGGAGAGAAAGTAGACCACCTTGCTGTGAGGTGTCAGAACGCCTGCAGGTTTAAAATACACCTGTCTGCTAATGATAAGATGGACTTTTATTAATCCCCGTGGGGAAATTGTTTCTCTGCATTTGACCCATCCTAGTGTTAGGAGCAGTGTGCTGCCATTTTGAACGGCGCCCGGGGAGCAGTGTGGGGAACGGTGCCTTGCTCAGGGACACCTCGGTAGCACTTTGTCTTGCCGGGACTTGAACTGGTGACCTTCCAGTTGCCGAGCCAAGTCTCTATCGACTTCGCCACCACCGCCCCTGGGAGGCAGGAAAACATCCCAGATCAGTTAACACATTGGCCCAAGGATGTTTAACACTACACATGTATTTGACACTTTTTTGTTAAGAAAATGCACAAGTTTCAACAACACAGATACAGACTGATGTTACCAATAACTCACATATATAACACAAAGCATATAAACAAATAAAGAAAACGAACGTACACTCTGAGTTACTTTATTTATTTGACAAAATTCTAACAGGAGAATCACCAAGACACTGTTACTCTGGAAAAAAATTATATTTTGCGTAAGGTATTTTGGGAAGGGCTTTGCAATTGAAAAAAGAAAATACATTACATTTTAAAATAACAATAATAATAATGTTAATAATAATAATTTCCCAAGTGGTGGCATTTTGCAACATGTACAAATATTGTTTTAACATTAAAAACAATTGGTAAAAGTGTTTTAAATGTATGAAATATTGCTAAATATTCCCTTCTCCTCATCTGTGAACAGGTTTTATTTACTTCCTGTTAAACAAAAGAATATTTTCTCCTTCCTGCTGTCTGAATTCCAGCAGATGGAAGTTATTCATGAATCTGGGCACTGAAGGAATCTGGCCATCGGTCTTTTCCAGGGCAGGGTGTGTGTGTGTGTGTGTGTGTGTGTGTGTGTGTGTGTGTGTGTGTGTGTGTGTGTGTGTGTGTGTGTGTGTGTGTGTCTGTACCAGGGTGGGGGGGTAGTAGACGTGTTTACTATGTGTAATGAACCAATCAGCAGGCCGCCCAGGGGGGGATGTGGGGGTGCCGGTTAGGGTAATGGGGGTCGCTCCCCATCTTTCCTTTTCCCAAATGTGGGTCACTTCCCATCCTCGGGTGATTTCCCTCGTGTTTCCGTAGAAACAATAACCCTCCTGCCCCCCCGCAACCCTTATCAAGGCACTTACTCACTAATAATGCACTTAATGAATCTGCATTATCCCGTTAGCTGCCTCCTGATGTCTCACAGGCTTTGTACAACCACCCGCCCCGTTCATTGTTATTATCCAGTTATTTCCCGAATCACTTATTGTGGGTCATCTCTTATGGCAGAGGAGGATGTCTATAGGAAGACGTGTATTTGTGTGTACCTCACAGGTCTTATTGGAAAACAACCTCTGTACGTTTCCTTTGTTCCCCTCCGTCTGTTCACAATGTATAGTAAAGGGCAATATTGAATTAATCAGATTGACAGCTGTGATTCATAACTGTGGATCTTCTGGGAACCTTCAGAATAACTAGATATTAGCAAGTCCATTTGAAAGGAGTTCATTAATATTGATGTTACTTCAGCAAACCTCTAACATATAGCTTTTCTTCAAAGGAAGCTCGATTGGTCACCCCTTCAGATGAACAACACAAGGTACATTAATAGTCCATTTATTAATATTGATGCTATTTCAGCAAACCCCCACATAGGTTTTCTTTAAAGGTAGCATCACTGGTCTTCTCTTTAGGCATCATGTCTTTTCAACCTCCCTCCTATTCCTTTGTTTCCCTCCTTCTGGTCGCAAAGTAGTATTGGGTATGATTTATTTAGTGGATGGACAGCTGTGCTTCACAAATCAAATATCTTCTAGGATCTCTCAGATGAACCACACAAGGTACATTAACAAGTCCATTTAAAAATATTCCATTAATATTGATGTCACTTTGGCAAACCTCACAGATGTTCTGACAATGAAGCGTCATTGGTCATCAAACTAAGTGTTCATGGTCATTTATTGTGACGGGATGATGTCTATAGGAAACCGTCTGTGTGTGTGTACCTCAAAGATTAGTTTAGTGTATTTATTTATAGTGTCGTGGACAGTCCCCATCGATGAACTGTCACAAAAACAGTAAATGGTGCAGCTTTAGCCGACATGGCTAATTTCCAGCTGTTGTCCCCGGCCAGATGGTAAGAGACACCCTTAAAATTACATTATATCAACAGCATTAGTTATAAGAAAATATAAAATAAAATAAAAAGGAGGAAAGACAAGTAGATACCGGTGTGAGGATAAGAGAGAACAATAAACAACACACGTTACTATATACAGTACATGTCACATAGAGCACATCACAATCACATCACAGAAACGAGGGGCAGCATCCATCCAGATCTTAAATTAAATGACAACCTGGCTTCTTCCTATTCCTTTGTTTCCCTCTTACTGATCCTAAAGTAGTGTTATAGTGTAACATTGAATTTAACACATTGACACCTGTACTTCAAGAGTCAAATACAAACCATATATTAACAAGTCCAAGGAGTTCCTTAACATTGATGTTACTTCAGCAAACCTCTAACATATCGTTTTTCATTTGAGGAACGTTTTCCTTTGACTCATGGAAGAAGCCCCGCTGACCCACTAGCTTTGTGAGCATGGTGTGCTAAAAACATCTTCTCTCTTTCGTGACCGTCAGAAGGAAAACAAAAAAGGTCAAGAGACATGTAAGGTCCAGGAGACTCAAGAATTGGCAGCCCCCCTCCCCCGAAGGCCATTTGGTTGCATCATGAAGAGAGCAAGAGCAAGGGCGATGGCAAATGGCATTAGCTTTGTACCTTCCTCTCTTTGTCTGCTCAAAGAAAGAGCTGCCATCAAACAAAGAGAAATCATTCTTACTTCTTCATCAGTCTTACATCTGGCTGTAAGGCAGATCAATTCAGTTAATTTGATACACATTTTTAAGCACATTTAATTCTTTTTTGTTACGTCTCTGAAGTCAACTTTTTGTTTTTGATTGGCGAATATCTGCCTGAGCGTAGTGGTTATAATTAGATCCAGGTCAGCTGACACAAACAGACACAGGACTGCTCTTTTTTTATGTGAACCAAGCACATTACTACACATGACGCACAATGCTCTTGATATTGGGGTTGGGGGATGTTTCATATTTGTTTACAATACCCTCAAAATTGACCCATTATATCCATCGGGTGCAGATTTACAATTTACAGCCTTGAGCGATTTTTATGGCTCGAGGCTGTTTTCAGCAGCAGCCTTTTTGGGTCTCTCTATAGCCTGTCCTAATGCCCTTACTTCTCTTTTAGACATGCCAATGATTTCTATATATTCTTCACTATAGGCTCTACAAATATACATTGAGTGACAACCAAGATGTGACACTTTAATGCATTTCAGTAGAATAGTCCTGCAATAACTCCACTTCGAGCGATAGAATTACTAACAAGGCACTTATACAGTATACTAATAAAGGACTGGCTTCTCTATAGCCAGCTGAGTAGCACTTGAAATGTTTGGCTCTATGAAACCTGATGTACTTATATGATTCTGTTTTCTTCAGGGTTGTGTCTTCCTGGTCGAATGTACTTATTGTAAGTCGTTTTGGATAAAAGCGTCAGCTAAATGCAATGTAATGTAATGTAATAAATACTGCATGGTGCCATTGCTATGGTAGTCCATATCATACGAAGGCTGTATCGTTCCTTTCAATTAAGTACCTAACTGTGTTTACATTCTTTCATTTACGTGAAATGAGGATGTGTGATCATGATCGAAGTGACTCCATAGGAATGCTGTAACCCTTATTACAGAAATCATAAAAAAGCCTTTACTGAACTTGTCAAGATCTGTCTGTGTTGTGTCTTGTCTTTTTCTGTCTTTGGTTTCCTGTTTTGTTTTGAAATGTGTTCACCTCCTGTTTTGCCTGTTGCTTTCTGTCTGTTTTCCCTTCCTGATTACCCGATTGTGTTCACCTGGTGTCCCTGTGTTTTCTCCTCCCTCCTCACCTGTGTCTTGTGTGTATTTAAGTTCTGGTTTTTCTGTCTGTCTTTGTCGGTTCGTCTTGTGAAATGACTTGGTCTGTGGTGAGTGTTCTGTTCAGTCTGCGTTTATAGTTTACCCTTGAAATAAAGGAGTTATTTTTGACACTTTAATCTGCATTTGGGTCCTGCTTCCTGCACACACCGTAACAGAACTGTTGGCATATATTTACAAAGAGACATATGCTACTTTCATATGTGATGCCAGCAATTAGCAACACTTACCAAGGTGTTGTTAATTGAGCAAGAATGACACGTCCCTTCACAAGCTTCCCACTGACAAACACACACATATGAATTGGAATACAAATCACAGATCTCTGAAGAAAATCCTGTCTCATTCATATTTATGTCCCCATACAACTGTCATCTTAATCAGACTGCAGGGGAACATATTTATTCTGGGTTACCGTCGCACGTTGTCAAACTTGGAGTTAAGAATGTCAATTGAAACAAAACAAAAACATCACCGATTAGTTGGCCGTCTTAATGCAAAACTACTTGGTTAGGTAGAAGGTCATCCATTGTCTCAAAATTGGTATGGATGTTTGAAGAATGATGTTCATAACTCCAGAGATACATAGATATTAAAGCTTTGAAGCTGCTCTAGAAGATTGGGGAGATTTCTGACTACACTGAGACCGAAGAGTTGTGTCTCTAAAAACCTGTGTACCTTGCATGAAATTGATATGTTACACAGGTTGTGTTTAGATCAGGACTGTTGTATTGGTTTGTTTGACAGTGAACAGAGGTTTCTGTTTATACTGGTTCTTACATCAAAGTCTGTGGAGTTAATTCCATAACAAACATCACACCTATTATTAATAATCAAATCAAATCAAATCAAATCAAGTTTTATTTATAGAGCACATTTAAAAACGATGTTTGGTCGAGCCAAAGTGCTGTACATGTAATAAAAACACTTTACTGCAGTGCAATAGTAACAAACGACAGTCATTTTGCAACAGCAAATATAAAAAACAATACACATGGAAATGTCAGAAGTGGTGCTCCGCTCTAGCTAGAAAGCCTGAGAGAAGAAGTGTGTTTTTAGAAAGGATTTAAAAACCCCTAGGGTCTGGGCCGACCTCACATGGAGGGGCAGAGTGTTCCAGAGCCTCGGGCCAGCTGCTGCGAAGGCTCGGTGCCCTCGGGTTTTGAGCCTGGTCTTCGGCACTACCAGCAGCAGCTGGTCAGCAGACCTTAAAGCTCTGGCTGGGGTGTAGCGCTGGAGGAGTTCGGTTATGTAGGAAGGAGCCAGCCCATTTAGAGCTTTAAAAACAAATAAAAGGATTTTAAAATCAATTCTGAACTGAACTGGAAGCCAGTGTAGTGATGCCAGAATTGGGGTGATGTGGTCGCGCTTTTTGTGGCCAGTCAGCAAACGTGCAGCTGCATTTTGGACCAGCTGCAGGCGTTTAATTGACGCGTGGTCCATACCCACATACAGAGCGTTGCAATAGTCCAGCCTTGAGGTAACAAAGGCGTTGATGACCCTTTCCATGTCTTTAAAAGATAAATAGGACTTGGTTTTGGCCAATAGTCTTATTTTAAAAAAGCAGGATTTGACTACGCTGCTGACCTGCTTATCGAATTTAAAAGTGTTCGTCAAGGTCACGCCAAGGTTCATGACCGAGGGGAGGATGTTTTGTTGGAGGGAGCCCAGAATATCAACCTGAGAGGCTGGAGGTTGTGGTCCAAAAAAGATGACCTCCGTCTTGCCCTCGTTAAGAGTCAGGAAATTGTTGCTCAGCCAGGATTTGATCTCCGTTAAGCAGTCCATCAGCTGCTGTAGTGACTGTTTGATGTTTGCTTTGAGCGGGAGATATATCTGGACGTCGTCAGCGTAGCAGTGGAAGGGAATATTGTGTTTTGTTAGAATAGAACCTAGGGGCAGTATGTACAGTAGGAACAGGATGGGGCCCAGAATCGAGCCTTGTGGGACCCCACAGGTAAGAGGGGCTTTGGCAGAGGAGAAGGCACCTAGCTGCACAGAGAAGCTACGGTCCTTAAGGTAGGACCTGAACCATGCGAGGGCAGAGCCTGTGATGCCAGCGGACTGTTCAAGCCGTGACAGCAGGATGCCATGGTCCACGGTGTCGAAGGCAGCTGTCAGGTCCAACAGCACCAAGACAGCTGGGCTACCTGAGTCGGCGGCTAGGAGCAGATCGTTAAAAACTCTTAAAAGGGCTGTTTCAGTGCTGTGCATGGGTTTAATAGGCCTGTGAACCCTTTGTGCGTTCGGTCACCCTCTCTCCTGCGCCCCTTCCTCTCTGATATTTAACCATACCTAAAAATACATTCACATGAGCTTGATCACTAATTCAAACATTCACTTGGTCACACTTCCTTGAACTCTCAACTCTTCATCCCCTCAAAGGCATATTTAGAGGGCGAGGCACCAGTGGTTGGGAGTTCCCTTTAAGAGCCTGTGCGTTTTAAAGACCCGCTCTGTGACCTAAGGCCCATCGAACATCACACAGATCCACATCAAGGCGAAGAGGGAGAGATCCGACCAATCAGGCAGCTCGTTAGCCGGCCTCACTAATCGCTTTGTCGATCAACGTTTCACGACCCGTCCATTCTCCAAATGATCAGCTCACCATCACCTCCACTCGGCCTTTTACACCAGAGGCCGCTGCCTTTGGAGGAGAAGGTTGTTTTGCATGTTGTGTGAGATGACGTCTGAAGAATGGGGGGTTGAGAC